>PRKT01001616.1:18543-63705 GCA_003671525.1 Saccostrea glomerata | reverse complement strand
TTGAAACATATACGTATAAGATAACTCATAGCTGAGTTTTGTTTTTCTATATCATTGAGATATTTATCTATAAATAAGACGAATAACCAAAGATTTTTTTTTTTCATAAAAAGCTATAACGGTGTCAATATACAAAAATATAATATGTGTAATATAATATATAATGTAATATTAACGGCATATACAAAGTATGGGACAAACTTTTCGTTTCCGACATCCATAATTTACATTAAATCATACTGAGAAACAAACTAGACTTTGTAGAAAATAGAAGAGTATAAATTATTATAACACGCCATCACAATCAAATCTCTTACTTGATCAACTATCATAAAAGAAAATGCTGCTCAACACAATGATGGGTTTAACATTCCATCTTCCTGAGTGGAACATCCCGATTATAAGTAATCTGTAAATCCATCTGACACAATTAGAGAGTAAATTTCAAGTGCAATCCATCATAATTGAAAAAGTTAAATAAAAAGCATTTTATTTTCGCTTGAAGACACCTGTACTAAAAACAACTGTGTAGATCCGATGGAATTGTAGCCCTCTCCTAAAAGCATCAGATGAAAAAAATATCGGAGAGGCCCGGGCTACATTATTGCAGCTGATGAATAACAGAATGGTCTTTAGGTCCTGCAGTTGATATTTTCATTCCTACGTCGATACGATATATCTTGGTGAGCTTGAAATAAAAGATACCGCAGAGTCCGAGTATTTCATACTTGGATATTTTACTTGAAAAAGACACTAATGGTAATCTAGCAACCAAGCTATATGATAAACGTGATGTCTAAAACTTTTCTATCATCAATTTCCCTTACTTATACAGCAATATACCTTCATCACCCGCATACGGAGTATATATATCTCAGTTCATTCGATACGCGAGAGCGTGCTCTTCGTACGAACAATTTCTAAAACGAGGAAAATTATTGACAAGCAAGTTGACGATACAAGAATATCAACAGACTCGTATAAAGTCATCATTTCGTAAGTCCTATGGTCGACACAATGATCTTGTCAGCAAATACAATTTATTATTGAGTCAAATGCTGACTGACGTTTTTCATACCAATTGTTCGTCCATTATTTATACATTGAATTGACGACGGATTTTTTTCAGTTATTTCCTGATCATGACAAGGAAAACACGGCGGGTGTGACCGGTCGGCAGGGGATGCTCACTTCTCCATGGCACCTGATCCCACCTCTGATGTTTTGGGGGTCCGTGTTTGCTCAGATCTTATTTTGTTTTGTTTTATCGACTTTGAGTTTGAATACCGTTCGTTATCTCTATATCCTTTTTGATTTAAACCCATGACAATAGCGACAGGGTCCCTCTGGTAACCACATGCCATCCCGTCCTTAAGAACCTTAGCGGTATCCTTCAAAAGAACCTACCAATTCTCCATTCAAACAAACGAATGGCAGAGGTCTTTAAGGAACCCCCATTGGCTGCATACACACGCCAAAGGAATTTAAAGGACATGGTAGTAAGAACCAGACTGGACAACCCATTACCTAACGGGGGCTTTAAAACTTGCTCTGACAGGAGATGTCTTCTTTGTAAGCACAGCACTGGCACAGACAGTTTGAACAGCCCTGTTACAGGCCGCAGCTACAAAATACTAGGGAATTTGTCCTGTCATACTGACAACTGCATTTATCTCATTACTTGCAAAGTTTGCTCCAAACAGTATGTTGGTGAAACAGGAGATCTCCGTAGGAGAGTCAATAACCACCGTTCGACCATTAGGACCAAAAAACTCAATGAACCCGTTGGGGAACATTTCAACCTTGAGGGTCACAAATGGGAGGACATGACAGTAGTGGTGATTGACCATAACCCAAGATGGACAGATGCTCAGAGGAAAAGCAAAGAAAAGTTCTGGATGCACAGATTGAAGTCATTCCGCCCAAATGGTATTAACAAATTGAATGACTTCACCAGAATGAACGTAAATTAGACCCAATTCCTCATCATACTAAACAAAATTATTCTCTCAATTTAGTGTACACTCTACAGTTAATTTGTGCCACCAACTCTCGAACTCGAACAACCACATAACTAAGTATTGCTTACGCCTTTGTTAATTATTTTTTCCCGATAATAAGTCCTTAAATATTTCAAAATTTATAATTGATCACAATTCATATGTTTAAATATTCCTACTATATGATTTTTCTTTCATTACTCTTTATCAAGTTAAGTTACGCCATTTTCAGAGAATGAAATAACGTACGATTTACTGATTGTCGTAATTAATTAGCATAATTAATTCGTTCAATTATGTAAATCGCACTTCACCCGAGTATACCCGATAGACCGGACGCATTTCATAGCGGTCCGAATTTCTTTCTTTATTAGTGTTCTTTAAATTTCCAACTCAACATGTAATTAAGTATGTAAATATCAAGTGTTTAGTAGTTTAGTAGAAGTGCTAGTTGTTTTTGTTTCTCTTTTTCCTTTGTTCTTATGACTTTTTAACTTTTTTCTTTGTCCTGAGGAAGGGACAGGGCGTCCCAAAAATTTGACAATTTTTATTGTTCGTGTCGTTGGTCATTTTTAGTGCTTTATATAAATTTCCATCCGTGACCTTGTATCTACTTGGTAGATCCGACATTTAGGATATACAGTGTTGTTGGTTTTTTAGTGCTTTATATATATATATATATATATATATATATACTTCTCAATGAGAGTAATGTTTAATATGTTTCAATATGACTGTTTGCAAATTAAACTGAAGTTGATTTAGCAAGAAAATCTCCATTAAGATCTTCATGATTCCGCACTAGACGTCAGAACTATATTGCAAATCGTTCAAACTATAATGCAAAATGATCGTGCAATGGCTTAAATATCTGGCTTGTTATCAGGAGAAGACTTTAGATATATGATATCTATTTTTTATATAAAAATCATCACTTTCACAATGTCTACATTGTTCTTTCATTTGAAAATTATTTTTTCCTTTGAAAAAACTAAGTTTCCTAAATAGCATTACCTTGTTAATTATGTTGAAATTCAAACATCATTATAAAAGGTAAAAGAAGTTTATAAGAAACTAGATAAAATCCTATGCAAGCGCGAGTAATTTGCACTCCCTTTTACTTGATAAGGTTTTCAAACTTACTATACCATTTATTCTTGTTTCAGATGCTATTGATATACCACCTGAACGATTTATGGCATACATGAAAAATGGGAAGACAACAGTTCGTCATGGACGTGGGATCGTGGTTGGATGTGCGGGAGCAGGGAAGACGACACTTCTATACAGACTAATGGGGAAAAGTCTCAATGAAATCAAAGAAATAAGATCCACTAGGGGGCTCCATGTCTATGAACACATATTTTCTGTGAAAAATGGAGATTTGTCAGGTATAATTATATATGTCTAATCCTTCATGAATGCAACAACTGGTAAAAAAAAATTAACTTAGTTAAAACATTAGCAATAATCCTCAGTTAGTTTCTTAACATATTAACATTAAATCATCTAGAAGTCTGCACAAAATAAAATTTGAGATCAAATGCATGTATTTGATGTTTCGTAGGCTTCATTTGATAATCATTGTATGCGCATTTTTTTTTACCATAAGACAAAAAAGAAAATAAAATTTAAAAAATCCTACAAGAGAGTAGGTAGCATTGCTCCTTAGAAAATATATTCAAAGACAACAGATTACTGCTGAAGAGAAATCATTGTTGTTACATGTAAGTAGTGAAAATAAATGAAAATGAAACGAAATACATGAAAGTGAAACGTTTAATTGATTTATCTTGACCTTTAAAAATGTTTACATTAATTACAAGTGTGTAATTTATGGAAAACACGAACAGTAATCAAGCTCAAAGCTTTCAAGCAAAACAGTCCAATAATCATTACCATTTTTGAGCAGAGAAAATGTGGATCTCTCATAATATCAGAAGTGGGATCAGGTGCCATGGAGGAGTGAGCATCCTCTGCCGATTATTAGTATGAAAACTTCAGTCAGTGTTGACTAATGGTAAATTGTATTTGCTGACGAGGTTATTGTATCGACCATTGCCACAGGGAGACTGGTGGCTATCCAAAATCCAAAGGCATTGTATATAAAATAATTTTTATTACAGATATTTACAAACACATGCGTAGTACTACTGGCTGAATAGCATGAATGGTACAAATGGCATAAGTGGCCTAAAAGGGACCTATATATAAATCAAAGTTAGATATACATAATATATACATTGCTCATACTCACAAATTTTGCTGTGTATTTACTTAGGTGCAAATTACTGCATTATACATTACTTACTTGCATTTTACAATACTGTAATTATACGTCACTTCATACTTTACTTTATAGAACTTTTACATTCACACATAGACTACGAGCGTTGTTAGAAAAGTCGCGGACACATTGAATTACGGCAAATCTATTTTGTACTGTGAAGTATGACCTATATCTGAATAAATTCCTACATTTTGATTATTGGTATGTAAAAAATCAGATCCATATGATAAAATCATGAAATTTTACAACTATTATAACTGTGGGATCATGGGATTCATGGAGCAATCCCTGTAGTTATCGATGTTACAACCAGATTTCAACCCGTTACGCCTTGTCGCAGTTCTATGAATCTTTCATTTCTTCAGATTTTTCTTATCTTTTTCCTACTTAAAAATTGAATATCTATATCAAGACGACATGTTACTCTCTGCTATAAAGTCTTTTGTAGTGATTCGGATATCATTGAGATCTTAAAAAAATAAAATAAAGTCTATGCAGTTAATTGATCAGGTATGGAAACTATGCAAAACCATATAGACGCAACGCAACGTCCATGCGATAAGGGGGTATTGAAGTATCCATGGAGTTAATCATTCAAAATGTTACTCCTTCCATTCTTATGAAGCTACAACCATTTGAAAACTTGTTTTTGTATGTCGTGGAAATTCCCTGCAGCATCTTGGACATTTTAATCACTTTTCAAACATTTTCCTGTCTGTACACATAATTTTTGAGTAGTGCAGTGCTCCATGACGCTCAATGATGTTCCGATTTTTGGCTGTGTTTTTACGCGTTCATCATTTATAAACGGCTATAAAACAGTCATATACCCTCTAATTTAGTTCAAAATTTCTCCCAGTGACTTTTCCTGCATGATTTAGCGTCAGGTAAAATATCATAAATCTCTTTGCGCTACAATTGTACAACTTTTAATTTTAATAAAGAGTATTTGTGATGTAAACGTGCCAAAATGCATCATGCTCCGTGAAGCAAGTTGTATCAAAATAAAAAAGCTGTATATTTTTCAATAATCACCGGATAGCACCAAATTCTTGTATATTAATTGGAAAAAAGGTGAAGATTTTATCTGGAAACTTTGACCGGTTTCGTGGAAATAGCACGCTCACAATAGAACTTGTCTGCGAAATTTTCTAACACCCCTCGTAAGTGTACTACTTATAGAGAATACTCTACTTAAAAAACGAATACTATACGCCATACTTTATACATACAACACTTTGTCTACATTATACATATACTCATACACTTATTGGATATATGCCGAATACAGTTCTGTATTAAAAATATCAGACAGATTGAGGCCAGGGCTGCTCTATACATGTAAGTTTACGTGTTGGTTGGAGGGATGGGAGTAGTTATTTAGAATTAAATGGTTTTCTAAACATTGAAAAGATAGTTAATCAAAAGATCTTTCCGTTTAAAAATAACGAGATACATAGTATATTTACTTCCATAAAGTGAGTCTGTAAAAATATATATGTTTTTCTTATTTAATGTATAAAGTTACTTATCATTTACTATCGAAAAAACGACAGGTAACATTTTTAGAATATTGAATTTTACTTCTCGCATGAAAACGTGCTCTGCACAGTTTGTATTTCATATTTTAAAATTGAAAATTAATATATTTTTGAATAAAGGTGATGCCTGTGCCTAATTTTAATTTATATTTCATGCAGCCATCATTTACTTGAGGAACTGGCACAATTTAGAATAGTTACATGTATGTTTTTGTTTGATTTTATCTGACTGTTAAGTTTTCAAAATATTCGCAACTACCGTCTCCATCAATTAGACGCATGCTTTTTCACTCATATCAAAGCGGTTTGATGATCAAGACTCAATTTTATTGTTTACTTTATATATTTCCTGACGATAATTGGTGGTTACATCAATATTTTTTTTTTATTTACCTGAGTGAGTCCGATATTAGAACAAAAGACAACGGTGTTAGTGAGTCACTGAAGTAATACTTTCAAGAATACGGGCTTAAATGAAAAGTAGTCAGTATTTAGGGATTCGGCTATACTGTAAAAGGTATTTGAAATAATTTGATAAAGAGAGTGGGGACAAAATATTTTTCTTCCTTAACCCCTTCACTTCCGTACCGGTGGCGTGTTAAACACGATTTCGCGAAAATGAGATCTCCATATCTATTTTATGTTGGCATAAAGGTATATAAACTATACATAATCTTTTTGGAAAATTTATCTACTTTTAAATTACATGTATATAAAAAGTTTTGTTTTGATGTCGGTATTTAATAGATTTTAAGTTTTGAAGACAAACATGACATTTTGAAAATGGCGTAATTTTCCAAAATAATTGCCGATTTTCCAACAACTGACATTTTTTCCTGATCAACTTTATGAATAAAGTATTATGTATTCATGAAAAATATTTTCTCTGCTTTGAACTTATGTAAAAATTATTGTTAATTATTTAAAGCATGTTTTTCACGTTTATTTCTATGCTGAAATAGGGAAAACAAAATAAAGCTGGTAAAAGTAGAGGAAAATTCTATTCCAACAAGCCCTAACAGGTCTTCTTATGCTTAGTATTTTCTTAATACGGTAGTCTGAATTTGTGACCATCGCATAAATTTTATGGAAAAATCGATCAATATTTATATGTAACGTCAAGGTCGATATTGTTGCGTCTTGCTCGAAACAACAAATTCTTTTATATGACTTATTTTACCTTTTAAATATATATTTTTACTAAAAAAAAGTAAAATAATACAATAATAGATTATAAAAAACCAAATATATACTATCGTTTTGCCTTTTGTAAAGTGAAATGTTGATTTTTTCATCTACATGTAATGATGTATATTTCATCTACATAGTGACATACAATGTTGATAAACATTCTAGATTCCCTAAACGTCGATCTTTACTAAAAAAGAATCAGATCTTAATATTGCTGTTTTTTTATGCTGTATTCTTAATTTGAAATTTAATTAGATATATATTGGCTCGAAATTTAACAACACAAAAACTCGAATTTACAAATAAATAAGACTCACCGCTGTATGATTTGATACGAATTGAAATAACCTCGTGTTTCCGCTGTAGTAAAAGTAAACAAAAACATGATGGTGATCAGAAATCTGAACTCAATTTTCATGCAATATGATAATTTCACGACGAAGATCATCAATGAATCAAATAATATGGACTTGCCTTTGGTATTAGCAGGTGAGAATACGTGTATATTGACTGAAGAATTTTTAAAAGACTGTGTTTAAAATGCATTAGTCCACGTTCAAACGAAAATTAAATGTACACATGTACTAGATCTTCATGTGTCAGTGTGTGTATTTCGTATTGTTCAGACTCGCGGAGTGAGATGTTCAACTTAACGTCGCCTGTTCGAATCCTCAGCGGAACGTGGAGATCGGTCCTTCGGATGAGATCGATAGGTTTTATAGATATTGATAGCATTAGTCAGGCAAGCTTTTTAAAATGCAGTTACTTGTATTACGATCAATATCAGACTGCGTACTAATATCGGACTGCCACAGGTAAAAGTTTAAAATGCAAGAACAAAGGTATGATATCACGATAATGTCTTAATTATAACATATGTACTTTAGTTGAGCAAATATTACTTTGAATTTTTGTACTATTAACTATGAATGATACTCTTCAGAACCATGAACATTTTTGGAAAATATAAATTCTTAAGAGTCTTTTAGATACTCATGTGCAATATCATAACATTTTTTGCTCAGTAATATATATTTATTTATGAAAATCAACAAACTTATATTTGGTCAGTCATTGTTGCGCTTGGTCAGTTCAGAACTTCACACCGTCATGTAGTAACATTTTATTGTTTCGACCTGTTAATGGATAGATATCTATTACAATAAATATCAGTTTGTTGATAATTATACAATTCTCATTATTATCAACAGTCATGTTTTAAATATTAAATAACTCACACATTGAAGGGCTATATACATGACATTGTTTCGCCCTTGAGGAGTCCGTGCATCTCAAACCGGATATTACTTACGAAATAATAAAGTCCGAAACGATACGGACGGAATGTACAATTCCGAAACGTACACTCCCCCACCATTTGTCCGGGGATATGAAAAAGTTCATGTTCACAGTTTACATTTAAACCTGTTCTTCAACTGGAAGAATCACAACTAATCGTCGAACTGATCTGCAAACCACCGTATCTGGACAACCACAATATTTAGGATCTTGGTTCAGAATTTTGTATCTAAGTTTTACATCCCGAACTTTTCCATCACTTCCTGGGTTTGCCTCCGAAACTTGTGCCAGTTTCCATTGACCACGCACATCATTTGAATCTTGAACAAGTACAATGTCACCGTTTTGAATGTTTCTCCTTTCATGATGCCATTTCTGTCTTATAATAAGGGTATGAAAGAAATCTCGTGTCCATCTTCTCCAAAATGTATTCACCACATGCTGAACAAATTTCCATCTTATTCTAGAGTCCTTGCAATCATTCAACTCTCCTACAGGGACTCTGGTGCTTGCCCGACCTAACAATAGATCATTCGGACAAAGATATGTACCTTCAGTAGGGTCGCAATTTTTTGTACCAATGGGACGTTCATTTAGTAGATTGGAAACTTCAAAGAGAACAGTTTGTAACTTTGAAAATGTCATAATTGCTGATCCAATGGCAGTCTCAAGAGAAAGTTTTGTTGAACGAATAAGCGACTCGCTGCAACCATTTTCCTAGGGTGCGTCCGCTGATTTTGTTGTCTGCCAATCCATGCCTCTAGCTTTCCCAAAATTCTTGATATCTTCCCAATCCAAAGTATGTACAACTTTTTGTAATTCTTCCCCGGTAGCAATTAGTTGAGTACCTGCATCAGAAATCATTGTTTCTGGGATATCCTCTGATGGAAACAAAACGTCGAAGTACCATAAGGAAACTGCCCATGTCATATCCTCTACTACACCAATATATACTGCTCTTGAAACTAAGCAATTAAACAAGACACCATAACCTTTTCCATGGGTCCTCTTCTTAACTGCGTCCTTGATTACAAGAGGTCCAAACAAATCAACAGCACACATGTAGAAGGGAGGGGTCGGTTAAAGTCTTGTCTCTGGCATTGGACCCATCTGTTGACTTTGCATTGTTTTGAATTTTCTTCTACATATTACACAACTAAATTTAATTCTGCTTATAATGTTTTTTACTTTAGGTATCCAAAATCTGCTACGGATCTTTGCTAGAGTAACGTCAATCCCTGCATGATCTTCATCGTGTATTGCTTTCACTACATATTCTGTAAATACGTGATTTGTAGGAAGAAGTGCAAATGTGGACTGATTCCAGGTTTCTTCAATCCATTTACTCATTCTTTGTCCAACTGTAATAATTCCATCCTTTGTTCGTTCAGGGCGAAGACGTCGAAACCTCTGCATAACATTGTTTGGTAGGTCCATTTGAGCATGTAAAATACAAGCCTTTTCAGCCTCTCGTATAACTTCAGCTGTCACATTTTTAAGAATCTTCTTGAATGAGTGCGCCTTGAATATAAGTTGCAAAATACCAGTGAGTCTATACAGCTTATTCAAGGATGAGATTCTCGTGGTGTCTATCAACTCCAGTATCCGAGTCGAGGATTCCTTTGGCTTCACTTCAATATTTTCTGTCAACACACTGTGCACCAATGAATCCGGAATTTTTAAAACATCAACAGTTTGTTTCATTGGCAACTGTTCAATAGGATAGTGTAAGAATTCTAGTCCTTTCTGCCACCTTGAATCATTGTTTAATATGCTGGGATGTGTAATCCTTGTTGTAAGATCCGCAGGATATTAAACAATGATTCAAGGTGGCAGAAAGGACTAGAATTCTTACACTATCCTATTGAACAGTTGCCAATGAAACAAACGGAAAGTGTAAGGAACGATCACTCCTAAAGGGTCATACACTCCTGCAACTTGGCTGAGTACCATTCTTCTTGTCAAAATTTCAGGAATTTCCTCCGACTTATTGGTTGATTTCTCTTCATGGCTTTTATGCTTTGTTTTCCTGGAGAAGTTCAATCGCACTTTAAATGTAAATACATCATCAACAGGTTTCCACACTAGTCCAAACACCTTTTCTGATTCTGTATTCATTATGTTGATTTCATCAATTTCCTGATGATGGTCTCCTGATTTAATCCAATGCTTTATGTGAAAGCCACCAAAGTTCAATACTTGATTGATATCCTTAGCCAATTGTAATACATTTTCAAATGTGGAATCTGATGCTTAAATGTCATCAACATAGCTGTTGTTTTTTATAACACTAGCAGCCTTTGGGTAAACATCTTCCAGCATTTCAGCTGTTTTATTGAGAGCTATAATAGCTATAGCACCACTGGGGCGATCTCCAAATGGAACACTGGTCAGCACATAATGATCTGGTGGTCTGTCAATTTCACAATTTCTCCATAAAAATCTGTGTGTATGCTGATCTTCTATGGAAAGACGAATCGAGTTATACATTTTGGAGATATCGCCTACAAGAACAACCTGATTTTCTCGAAACTTCAACAAGATGGAAAGAAGGTCATTTAAAACTTTTGGTCCTTTAGCCCAGTAGTTATTAATAACATGACCCATATAGGAAGCAGAAGAGTTGAACACAATTCGAAGTGGTTTGGATGATGATTCTGGTTTTAAAACCTCATGATGTGGAAGATAGTGCATAGGTCCTTTGTATGAAGTAACTTCCTCTGATGATAATTTTCTAGCAGCCTTTCTCTGCACCATGTCATCTATCTGTTTTTGATATTCCTGACTGTGTTCATCGCCAGTTTTTTTCAGTCGTTGTTCCGTTGACCGTAAACGGCCTATAGCAGCTTGTATGTTATTAGGCAGTTCTGAAGGATTTCGTTTCCATGGGTAATTTATGGTCCAGCATTTGTTGGCATCATCATGCTTTAATCCAGTCTCAATCATGTTCAGTTCATGCTCCTCTTCAATGGTGTAATGTCCTGAACCAACAACACAATGTCCACATCGACACCCTCCACATCTTGGTTGACAGTAGGTTCCTAAGCTTTCAATGTCTAGAAAACTATCAAACTGATCTTTTAGCGATTTAGTATTCATGATATGCATGGAATTTAATTCACTCCCCGACAAATGATTGATACAAAACGAGTTTGGCATTGCGGATACTTTAATCAGAGAATGACTTTCCCTCACACAATAACCAAATTGATTTTTCATCAGTTGAAGATTTCCGACGCCGTCAACTCTTGTGGGTAAAAGAACGCTACAGTCTGATCCAATCAGTAAATCAACCTCTCCACATGGTCTGTAGATATCAGAGTCTGTAATTCCATTCAATAATTGTGCTATTCCACTAACATCTACCTTGCCTGCATTTGTTGTAATTTGCTCCATACCGTATCCCTTAATTTGCCAGGTATTGCCATCCTTGTCTGTCAAGGGGATTATATATTCTTTGCTATGTAGTTGTTCCATAACATTTCCCACCTTCGTGATACTGAGGGTTACATCTTTTCCTTGTAAATTAAGTTAACTTGCTGCACGATGTGAAATTAACGAAATATTTGATCCTGGATCCCACAAAGTTGATAGCAAAATATCCTTACACTTAACTTCACTGATCATAAGTAGGACATCTTCTCCAGGTTCTTTGCTTTTAACAAATCTCACAATGTTAGCAACATTTCCTCTTGACCTTCTTGATGCAGTGACGAGTGATGTGATTTTCCACAATATTCACATCCTTTCTTTTGAGGACAGTATTTCGAGATATGTCCTGTTTTTAGACAAATAAAACATCCTCTTTTTTTTTCTGAGTAAGTCCATTTTAGCACCAACGTCCTTTCCGTTGAAATTCCAACACTGAGAAATATCATGTGTATCACTGTTATGGTAACAACAACTCCTTTGTGATGGCGAGGGTGGACTAAATCTTGGTAGATTTTGATTTGTTTGATGTCCTTGACGAACAATTTCATTGATTCTTACTAGGACGTCTACAACCTTTTGGAGGACTTCTTGATTGTGCTTCCTCTGAACACTTAGTTGATCAACTGGAGAATGTGAATTTGTCTCTGCTGCATGGTGGATTCTTGCTTTGGAGTTATTCCTTATTTCTGATTGCATGTATTCCATGGCATTCTTTTCTTCTAACAGAAATTCAAGTAATGGAAGAAATATCTCTTATTTCCCAGCGTGTTTTTTCTTTTGCAAAACCCATTCTCTCTTTTGTACAGGGGGTAGAATTTTTTCGATTTCGTTTACCATTGTCGCCGTATTCATCTCTCTCTCCATTTTCATTCGTTTCAAATCTAAATAACATCGTTCAATCACTTCTAAACTATTTATAAAGCTGATATGGTCTCCATCGGCTATGACCTTGAGCTTCTGGATGTCACTCAAAATTGAATCTGTTAGTTTCTTTGGTCTGCCGTACTTTAACTGCAGTCTGTGCCACATTTCTTCGTAATCATTATCCACTCCTTGAATGACTTTTAATGCATCTCCATGTAAGCACTTTTTCAGAGCAAATGGGTCTAAGCCATACGATGGTACCATAAAACATTCATAGTCTCTTTTGAAACTTGGGTATTCCCGTATTGCACCGCTAAATGAAGGTGCATCAAGTTTTTTAACTTTAACTGTTTCCTTTTTTTGTTTTTGTCTCTAATTCCTTTTGTTTAATCTTTTCTGCTAATCTTGTCACATGTAAACGTCACTCACATAATTCACTGTACATTTTGTCCATGTCTTTATCAACATTTTCATGTTCACTTGCTTGTAATTCATTTTCTAGATCTAAAAGTTCAATATATGCTGCATGACTTCTTTCTAAATCATTATAGGACGTTTCTAGATCACTAAGAATATTTTGTAGTACACCATGGTCCTCCATATAACCTAATTCTCTAAATCTGTTGTATTTTCTGTGAAACTTGCCCTTTTGCGTTGAACGTCGACGCTTCTTGCCCTGTAGCTCAGGATCTTTCGACTCTTCGGGTGGCGGCATGTTCCCTATGTGTCGAAATGTTTCGCTTGGTCAGTTCAGAAATTCACACCGTCATGTAGTAACATTTTATTGTTTCGCCCTGTTAATTGATAGATATCTAATACAATAAATAACAGTGTGTTGATAATTATACAATCATTATTATTAACAGTCATGTTTTAAATATTAAATAACTCACACATTGACGGGCTAAATACATGACATTGTTTCGCCGTTGAGGAGTCCGTGTATCTCAAACCGGATATTACTCACGAAATAATAAAGTCCGAAACGATACGGACGGAATGTACAATTCCGAAACGTACAGTCATCTAAGTTTTTTTTTCAAATAATGGCAGTGATGGGGAATGATAAGGCACATGCAATATAATCCACACTGCCTTTTGCAATTTGCAATCTTTCTATGCCAGCACTTGGGTCATTACCCTAAAAATTTAAACAATAATGTAGATTCACGTCACTTCTGGGCGTGACTAACTTTGGACACCCTGACTACAAATGGACGTTTGCTTCACATCTCCTTTCTCTCTGAATTTTTTCAGCATTTAATGAAAAGAAGTACTAGTACTCTGGACGCATTTTACTTCTCTGTGGCCCATATTTCTTAGGTATAAGCTAGTATTTCAAGGGGTAAATCTTGATAGTATTCTAGAAAAAAGAAACTCTTCTCCTTTCTGACGTCATTTGCAAACCCTTAATTGATTGGACATTCCATATAGATTGTACAATAATTACAAAATAAAGTAAAAATTGCAAATTTTAGAAATCAAGTTAGTCCTACCATATGAGTGAATTAACCCAGAAATTTTGGGTGACACATGCTCGTATCTTAAGAGATTTTTTTTTCTCTGTAACAATCAGGTAAAAAAAATACATCTTTGAGGTTGTGCCAAATGGACGTTCAATTGTTCACAAAACAATTTAAAATTTACTTTAAAATAAAATTATGATTTATAATTTATTATATACAAAGAAAAGATAATTCTATCTAATTGCTTGAAATTTTAAGCTGTTTTAATTTACGGCACATTTCCTCGAACTTTTGAATTCCCTCGAAAGTTTCAAGAGTACATGTACAAGGATTAACAATTTGGTCAAAAATGGTGTTCATAAAATAATTGATTGTTATTTTTAATGTAGGCTGAACAGGGCCTAAACATCAAATTAAAATAGTATTTTATTTTAAACAAAAAAAGGATTTCCTTCTGACTCCTTTTTGTACAATTTTGTAGTTACCAAAAATGAGTTCTTTAAGAAACCCTTGATCAGATTTCCAGTGTCTGAACTTGAACAAATTGAACAAAATAGCAATGGTGACTCAGCAAAAAATGAAATGGAGAGAGAAATTGGAAACAATTCTAGTATGGATGCTGGAGAAGAGCTTGCAGATCTAGCTCAAAGGCTTAGAGAGGATGAAGGAAGTGAAAGAAATGATCAACTGGTAAGAGATGCAATGGAAAAGATATTGGATGCCAGAGAAAAGGAAACAAGTGTCAGTATTGTTGATTTCGCAGGACAATTTGCTTATTATGCATGTCATCAGATCTACTTGAGATCGGGAGCATTTTACGTCCTGGTGCTTGACATGAGTAAAGATTTCCAAGACATCGTTAAGCGTGAAATAGATGAATGTGAGGGTTCCATCTTCTCTACATGGTCTTACAAAGGTATGTTTCTAATCTGAAATTAACTGTCTTTGGGCTTCCACTGTATATGAGATTCATTTTGTTTTACTCTCGAGACATAACATGTAAATCTCATTGTTTGATTCTTAGTTTGTCTGTCCATTCATCTGTCTCCAAAACTCTTATGAGCGAGGAGAGTGATTTAACATTACCAGAATTACCAGTGACATGACCTTGCCATAATAAATCCTATGATCTTGGTTTTGAAGCTTCACCAACCTTTCAAACATTTTAATATTGGTAGCTACTTTAAAATGAAAATAGATAGAACTTTTATATTTTAAATGTGCAATTCCTTTTCCCATACACAATTCATTTTTACACAGTTACTTTTCACATTTTTAACTTGACTTTAGCTTTTGCAGCTGGAGAGACAGGCCTTCCATATTTTCAAGAATGTTTTAACTGTGACATATAGAATATCACACTGCTGGTTTGATCTCGGCCCTGGTATCAGCCCCAGCGTTGAGTATTGGCTCAAGCCCAGAGGGCCAGACAATCTATCTGATCCCAGGGACGAGAACAAAACAGCGGTATGATATTGTTTATATCATATATCTAAAACGAATGCCAAAAACAAACCAAATATTCAGAAATTTTAATAGTATTTTGTGGCAAGAAAATTAGAGTTATATCTCTTTATTTCGATATTACCGAAGATATTGCTGGAAGATTTGCATGGTATGGTCATTAAAAAGAATAACTCGGGTGTTTTTAAACATTTCATTTCAAAGCACATACGAAAACCAAAATCCAAACTTAAGGAGGATCATTACTCCCATTTCTGATGACGTACTATACTACAATTTAAACCACCATTGTTTCTATTGCTTTTCGCTTGGGACGAATTGTATAGGTACCTCTTTAATATGACCTTGACCTTCAAAACGCTTTATTAAAAGATAAAACATGCGATGTTATACAGTGAAAACAAAGTACGGATTCATTATGTCTAAACAAAGAAGGATTGAATTTTAAGCAGATGCCAAGTAATATGCCATTTTATATTGAAGCAGTGAGCTCTATCAATCACTGGCATAATTGTATAGAGGAAATTCGAGTTAAAATCTACAACCTTGTCGAAGCTAAATAAATTATTTATTTGAACTATTGATTGAATTGGTGTTAATTGATTTATTTGCTTTATTGATTTAAATATATCCCCTGGAAATTAAAAACATTGTTCTAAATTTTCAATGTAATGTTCAAAGATTTCTTCCTTTGTGTTTTGAGTCTTGGGTAATTAGGAAAGATAACATTTGAATGTGGACTTTTATACCAAATATTTTTTAAAATGGAATTTTCATTTCGTTTTAACATTCTTTATTCAATTTTTCACATGCAATTTATTGACACACATTCCTTGTCTCTTCAGAACTCATTTTCCTGATATTTTATGCACATCTAAAAACGATAATGACATTAATTGTTTTTAAGGGAATGAACTTTCTGATTAAATTAATAATCTTTTCGAACTGAAAATTCTAAAATTTTCTATTTCTTTTGCCACTTTCTTGCTAATTGTTTAATTATATTTAACTATAAAACTTTTAAATCAAACTTCAAAAGCTAAAAAAAAAAAAAACTTAAATAAGTTGCATCTTTTTAAGAACCATTTTAGAGAGATTAATGTTTCATTTTATTAGTATGACATTTTTATTTAAATGAAAGAATATTTAGAAGAAAGATAACTCCTCCTCACAGATGTGTTTTTTCCCTTCTTACAACTACACACAACACTGTGATTTTCTGACTTAGGAAGCATCGCTTTATGATGTATTCTTACAAGATTTCAATAAGTATGATACTAAGTATTATTTTCATTTACGTCTCATTGTATAAAATTAATATGATAATAAATCGGTACTCTTTCTTTTCTCTGTGTTGAAATTTCTTCATATCATGATCAGACATAAAAATCATTTCTGAAAAAAATACGCAGTGCTTCTATCTTCAAACTATTTTCCATGTAGCTCTAATGTTATTGTTGTTTATGAAAGTAAGGCTACCATTAAATTTTGATGTACTCCGAAGAATTCGATGTTCGTAAACTAAGTTTGATCATAAGAGTAAGCATTTAACATGGTTCCACAAAAAAGTGCTATCATTAAATTTGATTGTACTCTGAAGAATTCGATGTTCTTAAACTAAGTTTGATCATAAGAGTAAGCATTTAACATTTTGCCCCAAAAAGAATTTCTAACTGAATAATAATATGAAACCGAGTGAAATCACAACAAAACACATTCCATCTTGTTAAATACGTGGGTTTATTGTGATAGTGTAATCTTGCCTATTATAGATGTATGGTAAAATGACCCTGTAATATGTATTAGAATTATAAATACAAAAACAATAACTCTGCATGCAAATTTTCACAAGCAAAGCAATTATGACATAAAATAAAACAAAAATTGCAATATAAAGTATTATTCTTTTAAACAACAATGTTTGTCATAAATTCATTATAAATAAGCTTAGAATATTCATACTTCTGATGAGCACAAACTAGATAAATTTAAAATAACTGATAACCTCATGCAAAACTCTCAAATTACATGATTTGAACAAATTAAGGAAAATGAGTTTAAATCCTATCAAAAATAGCTTGAAATTCATCAATATGAAAAAAATAACGCTGAAATGATTTTGTCTACCAACACACAATTAACCTTACCTCCCATGAGATGCAAAGGTCTGGTAAAGATATATACAAAAATCAGCTGTCTAGTATATATGGTTTTTCTAAATGTAAAAAGAAATGATATGTTGTTCAATGTAGGGAATTTTTTATAAAAATGAATAATTTAGGAATTCGTTAACTTCAAAACTTTTTGACTAAAAAGCACTCATTTTCTTCATTCTAATTTTAGCAAATCATTAAGAAATAAAATAAAAGAAACTATCTAATGTTTTTATATTTACATAATTTATTTACAGCTTTCATACAAATCTCATAAAAGACATTCACTCTCTCATACTGCCTACCATTCGAACCTTCACACAAAGTAGATAAAGTAGGGAAAAGTAAAGAAATTGTGAAAACCTAAATTAAACACTAACCGGGTAATGGAATTAACTCAGTCCAAAAATATTTTCAACCTGAGAATATCAACTTAAAGAAAAACTTTCTTAGAACACTCTCACACCCATCTAAATGCTTGGGTATGAAAAACAGAATACAATGAATTTCCCTCCAAAAATCACATGACCAATCCAGATTGACCTCTTACTGAACACATCATCTATAAATAGCTACAGATGTACAGGTAAACCCTAAAGAAAGATAACCACATGCAATACCTCATAAATAATAAAGTAACAAAACACATACTTTAATTTATGGTTTGAATGAAATAAATCTTTATTTACATATTCCAATTTAAAAAACTTCTATGACGTCACCCATTGTTATTAGTCTAGGTATATTTTACCGATTCAACCAGCACTAGTTGGATATTTAAATACCCAACAGAGGTGCAGAATACAATGAACAAAAGAGATAAAACAATTTTAAAATGTATTTCGAATGCATATGAAAAATATTAATCAAGATTTGCCGCACTATTAGAATTAATTTTCAGTGCACATGGAATTACCGTAATTACTTCGCATTTATCAAATTATTTCTGTTTCAAATGCACATCAAATGCTCACAGAAATAATAATTCCTCCGACTTTTGCACACTTTTAGAAATGTTTTCGGTCTTAAATTTTTAAAGCATCACTTTTTGACACATGAATACATTTTCATCTGGAATCTTAAACTACATCACTTCTTATTGCTGAATACTATTATTCAGGGTCCATTATCAGTAAATTCCTTTAGATTATCCGAGATTCATCTCTGTTTCATTCTTTTCCGGTGTACTTCCCAAAACAACTTAAATAATTGACAGCCCATCTATTTTTTTTCCACCATTTTCATTGTAGATCTTGAAAAGGAATTTTTAAAGCAGGTTCCGCGTAACACCGCCAATCTTTTTATCTGTTTAAGCACTACTACAAGTGTTGTTCGAATAGAACTCCATAAGAATCCAACACTTTTCCTCAACAAACCATCATCGAACGATAATGTAATGACAAATTCCCAAAATTTTATCAAAATCTGTAGTTTTCTTCAGCTTTCAGGTCAAAAATATTCAAAACACTATCTGAACCTCTCTAATTTACATTAGATTTAAAAATAGTCTTCTTCTGATTTCATGACTGTCCAGTACAATGAAAAGGGTTGAAATGAAATCAGCACCATGTGGTTTCATGCTCACTAGTCCATGAATAAAATGGGTGTTCGATTAGGCTATTGTTTTGTGTCACGGTTGGATATTTGAATGGGCTACATCCTTTTGTATTACAGCAAGTTGGATATTTGAATGGGTAAATGTTTCTTTGGGGCCCAAAGTAGGGAATTCGATAGTGTTGAATAGACTAGAGAAAACATCCCCAGCTCGGGCCTTCGACCCTCGGAGAGAATGTTTTCTCTAAACTATACAACACTATCTCGTAATTTATCCCAAACTTAAACTGAAAATAATAATTAAATCAAAGAAAATTTCGCGAAAATAAATTTCATTAAAAACATATAAAATTTCACTCTATTACAAATACACATTCTGATATCTAAATAAAGTAAAAATCAACATTGTGGTGATGTTGGACTTTACGTTTAAGATTAATTGAAGACCTTCCTTGTCTCATTTTTATTTGTGACTTGGATGATCACCGTGGTTTTCTAAACTTTAGTACTTGAGTTCATGCATATTAAACATAGAGAAATATCTCAAAAGAAGTTTCAGTTTTGAGTAATTTCTTAACGCGGAATGTGTTTATTAAATAAAAAATTATTAATTGTACACAAAAATTTTGAAGAGTTTAATCGTACCTTTCACCTTTTTTTGGACTTCAATATCTTATCATGAAATAATGAGTCTTTACCTTTTATGAACTTCATATTACAGATATATTAATTGCTGTAACTTTTATAAAAATCTTATGATATTGATTCATTAAGGTCTACAAGGGCTGTTCAATAATTAATATCCTCGGTGAGCGGAAAAAAAAAAAAAACGATTTTCAATGATTAAGTCTTATTGATTTCACTGAAATATTCTTTTTTAAAAATACAGATCCGTAACATTTTTATCCAATGTCTATTTGTTTTTAAAACTCATTTTTAGTATGACCCTTCGAAAACTCGATTATGGCAGATCCTACGATTTCCTGACCATGTTTCTACTTTCTGAAAGGTGTTTTTTTCAAGTTTGGAAAATAAAACAAGTCAAACGGTAACAGATCTTGCGAATATTGTAGGTGTGAGAAAACATTAACTTTCTGTAAAAGTAATGTAGTGGATTCCTGATTCTTTTCCCTTCCTTTTATAAACCTTTTGATTTCTTTGCAAAGACTATGCTTTTGAGTCCCCTCCAGGAATTATACTGCCTCCCTGAATACAAATTTGAAGAACAAGATCACTTTATTTAGGGGAATGGCATATAAATCTGTGTTTGTTCTCGTGCAATTCTTTGCTCTTCTCAGACCTTTGCTGTTTTGTCAAGTACACCTTAGTGTTAATTTTGTTTGGAGGGTTCTAAACAATAGCTTTAATTTCATTACTCAGCTATGTTAAGGACCGATATGGAAAATGTGACCTTTGCACCGTTTTAATATGTATTGCTTCTTTTAAAATAAATTTAACAAAGCAACTGAATACTTGTAGAAAATGTAATATATCTATCAAAAATGGATAGGACTGGGCCGTAGTTATTACCAGCTATATCGCGCGTATCAGCTGTTTGTCACGTGACTTGTATAAAAATAGAATTGTTCAGCTGAATGTAGGAAATGTGGATAGTGCAAGGGCATACGCTTGTTTTTCAAGAAAAAAATTGATACACATTAAAAGAGGTTTGTATCCTCTACCCAAAAAGTGCTGGGAGCTAGTCATTGCTGTTTGCGAAGTACTTAAAATTTTGCCGAAAATGTTTATAATAACTAAAAATTTGAACTTTGCTTATAATTCTGTTATAAATAAAATTAATGTTATGCAGACCAGGATCAGCTCCCAGCACTTTGCAAAATATACACTATATGAGCAATAAATATTCCAAATTTCAGCTCAAACAAAATAGTCTATGCCCTTGCACTTTTGATGTAAATCACGAATACGCTCATCGTTTTAGCGATATTCTCTATATTCCTTATCCCTGTGCAGCTTCAATGCTACTAGATAAATTCATATTCTATACACTGTATTTAATAAATTATTTTCTTTTAGTTTTTATGATTAGGTCTAAAAATTAGCAATGGTATCATATTTATTTAAGCATTCTTGTCATTATTTAACCAGTGAATCTACTCCTCTGGATCACTTGTGCTGCGTAATGTCAAGGCTGATGACGTCATATTTGACAAAAGGCTTTCTTCTATTACTCGACTGTTTCGCTATCAATTATTGCAATTGTACAAGATTTTATGAATAATCGATAAAATAAATAAATTCAAGTTGTTATTTACGCATGATCATGTTGTTAATTAATTTTTGTGGCTTGTTAAATTTCAATGACGTCACAATTAAACTTCCAATACGATGTGTACAAGGAATGTGAACTCTGACCTTCCTTAACATAGCTGAGTATCTGTTTAAATTTCAGACAAACGTGGATAACAACAATTTCTGATTTTTTAAAAATAGTTGTTTACATATTCTTACACGCTGTGGTTTTCACTTTTTTCAAAATATACGGTGACGTTTGAGACTAGGCTTTTTTATTGTCGAATATTTTTTTGAAACAAAAATGATGCCTCTCCAATTTGCTATGTGTCTGAAAGTCAGTAATATATCATTATTGATCATTTGTTGAATTCTAGATAACAGTACATTGATTGTTAGAGTGTTGACAAGGACGGTTCCCTTTTTGATGACTAATTATCATTTTTGTTCATTAAAATCCGCTTGTTCATGTGTCTATAAAACATACATTGATTGCTGTAAATTTCACACATTTCAGTTAATATGTCTTTGAGATTCTTAACAAGTTTTAAAGCAGCTTTAATGATGTGTTTGATTTCACTCTAGTTTGTTGATTCTTTATTATTCATTTCTGATGCAGTTTCTCGAATAGCCCTTGTTTTTCAGCTTCTTACAATACAACCATGTGATGAAAAGTAGTCACATAAACTGTTATAAATTCATTAAAGATTCAATAACGAGAGACGGTCAAGCTTCATGTCATATGATATCTATGTTATATGTTCAGGACATTTTTTTTATTCAACAGCCCTCGTATATTGTAATACAAGCTTCAGATAACTAATTGATAAACATTGTTTTTAGAGTACCTGTACTTCTGGCTTGAATCCATAAAAACCTTTGGTGGAACCAGTCCAAAGATACTTGCTGTGGCTACCCATGCGGGGAGCAAAACAAAGAAGGTAATAACAAATGTTATAAAACGTTTCATAATAGATTATAAAGAGTTATTATGATTTACAATATTTTATCAAAATGATCACTTAGTGACGAAATCTCTTTGTCTATATCGTGGTTACCGGATGATTTTTTTTTTTAATATTTATTGTATATATAGAAATGCAGAATTCCAAAATATTAGAGAAAACAACATTAGTATAAAATAACAATAATTTAAGGTATTGCCCTACCTGGACCAAACTTGCATAGATGATGCATCTATGGATGGACATTACCAGACTTGCTATGGATGCTGTATCTGACCTACATTTTCCGGATGAGTGACCAGGTAACTGGTTGACGTATTTGGAGCAGGCCTATTCCCAAGGAACTATAAGCCCTATCCGGACCAAACTTGCATGGGTGAGCATCTAGGGATGGACACTACCAGACTTGCTTCGGATGCTGGATCTGACCTACATTTTCCAGATGAGTGACCAGGTTAAATTATTTTGGTGCAATTCCATTCCCAAGGAACTATAAGCCCTGCCTGTACCAAACTTTCATTGCAGCCCGGAGGACCGGGCTGCTCTATACATATAAGTTTAAGTGTTGGTGTATGGGGATTGGGGTGGGAGTAGTTATTTTGAATTAAAGGTTTTCTTAACATTGAAAAGATTGTTAATCAGAATGTTCTTTCCATTTATAAAATACGAGATACATAATATATTTACTTCCATAAAGTGAAACTGTAAAAATACATAAGTCTTTCATATTTAATATATAAAGTTGATTATCATTTACTATCGAAAAAACGACAGGCCCCTTTTTTTAGAACATCGAATTTTACTTCTCGGATAAAAACGTTATCTGCACAGTTCGTGTTTTATATTCTAAAATTGAAAATTAATACATTAATAGGTGATGCGTGTGTCTAACTTCAATTTATATTTTATGTAGCCAACATTTACCTGAGGAATTGATCAAGTTTAAAATGGTATCGTTTTTGATTGATTTTCATCCGACTATAAGTTTTCAAAATATTCGCGACTATCATCTCCATCAATTAGACGCATGCCTTTTCACACATATCTAAGCGATTTGATGATCAAGGCTCATTTTCATTCAATCTCCCATGCAAAGTTGTCGTTCGTTCCTCTCTCAGATGAATATATGAGCTGATGGTAGAGAGTGTGAATGTATGAGCCGGTGGTAGAGAGTGATTTTCATTGTTTACTTTATATATTTCCCGGGCGACAATTGATGGTTACATCAATGTTTTCTTGTTGAGGATGCATATAGGGATGGATACTACCAGACTTGTTCGGATGTTTGATCTGACCTACATTTTCCAGATGAGTGGGCATGTAGAAGTTTTCGGAGCAGGTCCATTTCTAAGGAACTATAAGCCCTGGCTGGATCAAACTTTCATGGATAATGCATCTAGGGATGGACACTACCAGACTTGCTTCGGATGCTGGATCTGATCTACAATTTCATTCCAGAGTAACAATAAGCCTTACCTGAACCAAACTTGCATGGATGATGCATCTAGGGATGGACACTAAGAGATTTGCTTCGGATGCTGGATCTGACCTGTATTTTCCAAACAAGAGACCAAGTTAAAGTTTTTGAAACAGATAATTCCCAATGAACTTCCTAGTCCTAGATATGCAGTATTAACAAAGATATGCCATGTAAGGGTTTCAACAGAACTAGCGAGAATATTTTCGTCTGAATAAATGCTTACTAATAAGAAAATATGTGAAATTTGCATTACTTACACTGATAACATTAGTCAAGGTTACCTTCGCAATCTTTGATTATCTATGTTTTTTAGTTCTACTAGTCAGAGACCAGAAGAGCTTATGCGATAGTTATGCATCCGGCATCCGTCCGTCTGTCTGTCTGTAGACAATTTTTTTAAAAATGCTTCTTCTCCTACAGTTTTGGTCTGATTTCAATAAAACTTGGCACACAAGTAGGCTACCCTAATATACATATTTTTGTATCAGTTTTTGATTTCGATGAACAATGTTGTTGTGGTTACTAAAAATATAAAATTCTGTGAAATTGTTTCAAAACTCCTCCTACAGTTTTGGTCTGATTTCATTATAATTTGGCACACAAGTAGACTATACTAAGAACATAAAGATACTTAATCAAGGATCATTTTTCTATTTATTGCTGTTGTAAAGTTTCAATTCCCAACTGCTATTTTTCTCTTCCTTTGCTATAAGTAAAAACCAGTAGAGCTTCAGTCTCGACAGAGTCTTCTGGTATTTGGTAGAATACAAATTTGAAATGAATACTCGAAACAAAATGGATATCGGCCTATACGACCTTTCTCTTGTTTTCGATTAGTTTAATTATAAGATAAGAAATATAGTTTCTGTCATTGCTTACACGAAAAAAAACTCCACAAACAATTTTTTTCAATTTCAGTGGGCACATGTATCCAAGCCTCCCTTAAAAGAAACTTTTTTTTTGTTATATACTTTTATTGGGTACAAAAAATAACTTTTCAGAAGTTTATAAATTTTAAGACTTCAAAAAATCTTAAACTACTTTGAGATTTTGTATCTTCAATTTCTTCTGTTTGTGTAGGAATTGTTTATTGATTTTTTTACGGACTATACTCGGTTTATCGCTGTGACCGGAGGACAAGCTGTTTCTCATAGGCTCAAGTGTTTGCTCTGTTTACTATTCCCATTAATTGTTAAAATTTTTGATAGTTGATATATAACTAAAACTATATGAAAACAAAAAACAAAATGTAAATTCCATGTATGCAAAATTATGTAAAAGAATATATAAAAGAAAATTAGTGTTATTAATTTTTTAGCTTTTATTTTGCTAATTATCAATATGAATAATATGAATGCAGGAAAGGAATTGTTTTTGGAAGAGTCTTTGGACATTACTACCACCAGAAGATAAAATGTGGCTCCGTGATTGCACTGGCTATCAGGAATTTGCATTAGAGCTTATTGATATGAGTGAGAGAGACAGACATGATCTGCAAAGTCTAAAATTTTCAATAGCTGAGGTGGTATCGCAAGGCATGGATACAAAGATAGAAGTTCCCTCAACATGGGCTCTTCTCGAACATCTCTTGAAGAAAACAGAAAAACCTATCTTGTCAATTAGCGATATCATCAAAGTGAATGAGGAACTTCCAAATGGATACCAATTAAAAAGTCAAGAAGAAATATTTGATTTTCTAGCTTTTTTCCATAGACATGGAATGCTTCTCTTTTTTAAGGATCAGGAACTGAGTACACATGCTATTCTTGACATACAGTGGTTTTCTAATGCATTCAGTAAACTTATTGCAGACGAGGACCACATCAGTATAGACTGCCAACGAATATACATTGAAGAATGGAACAATTTCAATGCCACAGGAAATCTGAAAAATTCACTCGTTGATGCCTTGTGGGAAGGTGAATCGTGTGTAGAACATAAAAGAGAACTTATGTCGTACATGGAGAGGTTACGAATGTTAGTTAGCATTCAAGTCACAGAGAGCGATATTTCTTGGTATGTCCCATGCATGAACAATAAGCCTTTCACACGTCAAGTCTTTGATAAGGAATGGGAGTACTCATCTGTTTTGAGTTTTCGATTTAAATCCTTCGCCTTGTTCGTATATTACAGGCTAATTGCTTATTGCATGAGTCTCTTACGGTGGAATGTGCAGATGGATAATGACAACAGTCCATGTCTATATCACACTGCAGCAATTTTTGAAACCAGAAATCACATCGTTCTTGTTGGTATTTTTGAAAACGACATCCAGGTTCAAGTGTTGAGAATCAAAAACCTGCAACAGAAAGAATCCTGTCTTATTGGGAAAACTGTTGAAAATGCCTTAATAGAATTGACAAATACATTTGAAAAACAGACCTTCCAAAAGGGTTATAAATGTCTCAACGTTTTCTGTAGTAAAGAGGATACAACATTCATTCCAGAAAACGAACTGTCCGGGATTCAATGCAATTGCCCAGTGGGAAAAGAAAAACATAAAATAAAAGAACAGTGGACATTAGCATTCTGGAAAGAGGTAAATTTTGGGGGTTTTTTTCTGGTCTACTTAACAAATCATTAGAAATTAGGTAATATGATACATGTATAACTTAAAATTAGGATTATACTTATTTAATACTTAATCCTCATTCTGCTTTGAGCATATCATGCAGGCCTCCAGCGAAGACCTCCATTTAGGATCACACCTGAACGCAAAATGTCTTTAAAGCTACGCATCTTAAAATGTACCTTGAAACTTGAATGACAATTATGTAAACAAATCAGTCTCTACCCTATTGATGAATCTAACATATTTTACTATTTACAAACAAAACTTTGTGTTGTATTTTTTGAACAATTTAATTCTCAAGAGCTATCTATTTTACCTGTAGATTCAGAAATATTATTGAATAAATGATTTTTCAATTAGGAATTGTTATTTTGTTTCAGATGGTGTCTTCTACAGGAGTTTTGAAGGACCGCAGTAGATTTGCTAAATTGGGAATGGCCATAACTGATGTATTAACAGAGACCCTTAGAGACGTTTTAGAAAAAGAGATCCCCTCTACACATATATATGTAAAAGTAAACTCAACAATACTACCAAAAGGCGTTAAAGGTGCAAATCCAGAACAAAAGAAACGTTTAGTGGATGCAAAAAATAATGGCTATCAGGAGTTTGACATTACACTTTTGTATCTGTTGATTAGAAATTATTGCTCTACTATCCCTCAGCCCACAAATAACTGGGGTTTAAAGTCAATGCCTGGAGTAGGGGAGACAACTATTGGTGATGACGTGGAGAGGATCCGACTGATTCGAAACGAAGTGTACGGTCACGTGAGTTCAGCTTCAACCTCACAGGCAGATTTTGATGATAACTGGTCAATAATCTATGATATCGCTAAACGACTTGAAGTCTATACAGGAAAAAGTTACTTGAGTAAACTGGATGACATTAAGGAACTTACCTTGGGAAAGGAGAGACAAGAGAAAATTATAAACGAAGTTAAAGTAGTATGTGAGCGTGACCCAGAAATACTCGAGAGAATGCAATCAGTGGAAACTGGTATACAGTCTATACAGACAGATTTGCAAGAAATAAAAGTAGCAGTGACTTGCGGGAGAAAAGGTAATCATATATTTGCATATACCTGTGATTTTTTTTTCTTGCTAACAGAAAAACACTAGTGTACCGAAAAAAGAATATTTTAACCAGATATATTACTGTTAATTCCTAAATATACGCGTGGAATTATTTATCGCGTTATGTCGAAAGAAGCACCATAAGGGAAATAAAATTACTCGCCTTTATTTTTATGGTGCTGAAATCTATGTAAAATTTCTTTATCAACCGTCCATTCACGAATTATGATTTTCGATATTTGCCATTGAAGAGCCCATTCGCGATAATAAATACTCGCAAAAAATAAGGAATCTTCAGTAACGTAGAACGACACACTGATAAGGGAGTTATTTTTCCAAGTAAAAATTATCATTACTCGCATTTTTCCTTACCAGATTTCAATTAAGAGCAATATACAATGGAACTTTTGTTGCTTCCCTATCTTTTTTTTCAGAAGAAGAAGATTCCTGGTGGCCTAGATGGTGTGGAATCTTGTAAATATAAATATTTGCTTTCAAATGACCGAAGAAGGATATTACAGATATTACACTGTATTGAGAAAAACTTATTTTATAGAATGTTAAAAAATATTCATTTCAGAGCAAACATATATTTTACTTTAGATTTCTAAAGTTTGTACATGTATATATATATATATATATAATGTTTTCATCTTACTTTAATTCAAAAATATTATCTAAACTGTTATGCAATGTGCATATTTGTTCAATACCGTTACCTGTAGATACTGACATGTCCTCCTATCATTCAGATTCAATGTTCTAAGTGTCTGCTGAATGAAATGATTCTTAGTCAGTCGTATCACTCAAAAAAGTTACTAATTTACTGAAATCAAGTAAATGAAAAACTTAATCTAAGTAATTTTTAAGTAAAAACGTTGGTCACCATAGCTATCATTATAAGTAACTAATAATATTTATTATTTATTTTAAGTAAAACAAGCGAATTCAAATAATTAACTTAAAAGAAGCTAAAAATATGATTACTATTTGAAATAGTAAGCTTTTGGGGGTATTTTAGAAGTAGTTTAGAAGTGGTTATGAGTAAAACATTTACTTTATGTAAGAAAACAAATAGCCAATCATTCAAATATGTTAAATAAATTACTAATTTTTTAAGCATGATAAGGTTTTATATCCCACTGATAAGACCGATAACTTTCTGGAGACGTTTTTCCATGAAATTCAGTGTTATGTCATGTCAGATTGTAAAGATTTTAATAATCAGAACCAGTCTATAGTCAAATGCTCAATTAGGTCTTTCTAACTTTCTGTAAAAAACCTTTTAAGTATTTCTGATTTTTTAAATTATAATTATCATTAATTTTTCCTCTGCTTATTATTATTTTTTTTTTGCTTCAAGGTTTATCAAAAGCCTTAGACGGTAGAGACATCAATTTATCATTTGGATATATTGGCATTGCGCAAATTTTTTAATTTACTCATGAAAGTTAAGCTATTAATTGCATTCATTACACATCATTTACGTCTTTAGTTTCACAAGACGTGGTTCAATCTGTTACATGTGAAGGGACCTTTCTGTGTGTGTTTGTCCTTGAATGAATTTTTTTTACACTAATTAAGAATTGTAACCGAATGATCTTAGAAACATCGGAACAATTGCAATGTAATTTTTTACGTTAGACCAGACAAGATCAAATGTTAAAATCACTTTTATTTTTTCGAAATTCTTTTAAAAAAAACTGAGCTTTTAAGTAATTTGAGGTTTCATTTTTAGCTCACCTGAGCCGAAGGCTCAAGTGAGCTTTTCTGATCAAAATTTGTCCGTCGTCTGTCGTTGTCGTCGTCGTTGTTGTCGTCGTCGTCGTCGTTGTAAACTTTTCACATTTTCATCTTCTCCTCAAGAACCACTGGGCCAATTTCAATCAAACTTGCCACAAAGTATCCTTAGGTAAAGGGAATTCAAGTTTGTTCAAATGAAGGGCCACACCCTCTTCCAAGGGGAGATAATTATGAATTAGTGAAAAATTACTGGCATCTTTTAAAAATCTTCTTCTCAAGAACCACTGGGCGAGGAAACATGAAACTCGTGTGGAAGCATCCTCAGGTAGTGTAAATTCAAGTTTGTTCAAATCATGACCCCCAGGGGTAGAGCGGGGCCACAATGGGGGATCAAATTTAAACATAGAATTACATTAAAAAAATCTTTAAAAATTTTCTTCTCAAGAACAGCAAAACCATCATTGGTTATAATTATACGGAAGCACCCTCAGTTGGTGAGTGATTCTTCATTATTAAATGCAGAATCAATTTTGTATAGTTTGTTTACGTCAGAAATAAAATCAACAGAGGACTGCGTTTTGTTTTGTTTTTTTCCGATCGGGTGTGGTGTACCAATATCTGAAAACGAGGCGCAGCCATTTTTTGATGAGAAGTCTTGGACAGAGTTTATACGTTTAGAAACGCGGATCTGATCTGATACAGAAATATCGATCATTGCTGATTTTTGGTTTCATTATGTAAGGTTTGAAAAGTGTAGAATTTTTCTGAATAATTACAACCTTTAGTATATTTATTCATACAGCATTATTCCAGAGTGTTAAGATCTCGGCGCAGCACAATACTGCGCAGTTTGTAAAGTCTCTCGGAGAACAGACACGCGGCTCGGAGAAGAACAAGTCACTTCTACATTTTACTAGTATTAAAGGGTGATAAAAATATTATCTGTTTATTTAATATACTTAGTGGAATGAAACGTTATAGTTTGTATACAACATTAGTCCAACTCCTGTATCTAGTTCCATTAGTTGTCTCAGAACCGATATGTTAATAAACTTGATAAAGGATCCGGATAAGTTATTGTTAGTAAAAGTAGCAGGACAAGTTTTTTTTTATAAAAGTTTGCGGAGAGGAAACTCCTGCATATTATGATATATATATTATTGTATATATATATATATATATATGCATGTGATTTAGTGTCGATCGTGGAGAGGAATATCACTAGTTTCCTGGCAATTGCCTAAAAAAAAGTACAGTTAAATGTAATTTTTAAAAAAAGATTCCAGTAGATTAAAAGAGAATATTATTAGTTACACAGTCAGTTGGTGACCTAATATGGATTCATACAGGGTGTGAAATGGAAATCCGTCTTTACTTATCACCTGTGGGCAAATTCACAGAAAAATTCTATGTTTTAAATAAACATGGGTCATTTGATTGGCTGCATAAGGAGTCACGATGATAAAGAAAGAATTGCAGTTAACGTTACAGTTACGTATGTACTATATATAGGGAAATTTTCACCCCTCTTTTATTTTCGCTCCTTACGCCCTTCCCTCGGTTGGGCGAATTTAAAAAGGGGCGAAATAAAAGAAGACAGTATAATTTCTTAAACAGAATGGCGACTGGGCGAATTTAAAACAGGGCAAAATTGCTTATAGTGTGAGAGGGTGAAAATAAAGCAGAGCCAAAATAACCTTTTATGTAGTATGTTCAACAATGCCAAAAACTCATTTCATGGTAAACACAGGTAATAAATCCACTCACAGGCGCATTTTGCAGTTGGAAAGAGGTACTTCTATATAATATTAATATCTGACTGATATTAATGTTGGTGATATGTAGTTTGTTCAATTGACTTCATTTGTTCTAAATCAAATTTCACACGTTTTAACAAGAATCAAAATATTTCATACCATAACTAGCAAACTTATAAACAAATTTTTCCAAATTGAAAGTTCTAACATCTGATTGGTTAACTATAAACAACAAATTAGCATATTTTATTGCAATATATCACCTAGTTTGCCCACTGATGATAGGATGCATTTCATTTCCGGATTTTTTTTGCAATTACCATCTTTTCATTTCTGAAATTTTTTAGTTTTCATTCCCAAGATTTTTTTGTCTTCATTTTTGACATTTTTAAGATGGTATATTTAGTAAAAGATTTGAAGACTTGCCTATGAAAAATTAAGTTCATTGTAGTGCAGTAACAAAACTTAAAAACTCCATTAGGGTACATCAAAAGTCTTGGATATATTTTTGGTGCGGTCACTGACGTTTAATTTTGTGCACATTGTGTGCTTCATGTATAAAGTATAATTATTATACCCCACGCAACAAGTTGCATGAGGCCAAGCTTAAAAAAATCTTTGTTAGCAGTTGCTGACCTATAATTTTTAGACTGGGTAGGTAAGTAGGCATTCTTTTTTTTTTTTTGGAAATAAATTTTTTCAGATTTTTGCTAGAAAACATAAAATAGATTTTTTCATAGGCCTACTAAGTACTCTACATGAATAAACTCCACTCTTGGTATAAACTACTCATTGATAAAGACAAAAATTGAAAATGAAACAGTTTCAATATCCTGAAAAATTGGGAGGAAAAATAATATTACAAAATGTCTAAAAAAAATGTTTGGGTTGGGTGTATTTTCAATGAGTCGGTAGGCAACTGCAAACAAACTATTTTATTCTAAGCCTGAGGTATAATGTTTTTGACCCATCCGTCAGAGTGTCAGTCAGTCCTGTTTTTTTATCAGAGCAACTCCTCATAAACTGCGGCACAGAATTTCGTCAAACTTTGGAGTTATTTAGGACACAATGTTGAGATGTGCATATTACCAGGAAATTCTGGTTCCCTAATTTTTTCTGGGAATTTCCGCATTTTTTATATTAGGTGCTTGGCCATACTTTGATTATAGAGATTAACAGTTTGTCAGCAGAACTCCTCTTAAACCGCTGCACAGAATTTCTTCAAACTTTGCAGATATTTAGGACACAATATATAGATGTGCATATTACCAGGAAATTCTGATTCCTTTATTTTTTCTGGGAATTTTCACACTTTTCAACTTAGATTTTTTGGCCATTTCTTGAATATAGAGATGAACAGTTTGTCAGTGCAACTCCTCTTAAACCGCTGCACAGAATTTCATCAGACTTTGTGTCCTATGGACATAGATATTTCTAGTTATTCATTATGTTAATGAAATTTACGCAAGCAAGAGGGTTTAAATATATATTGAATGTGTATGATTTTGATAATTAACAAACCCATCGTACCTTTTGAATTTTACTTTCCACTGACCCGAAGTCAAAATTCACAGGTCTCGGTCTTCGTTCCAGTGAGTTTTCATGAAGACTGCTTAGGAATATGTCTGATGTTGAAACCTTTAGGCCAATCTTTTTTTTTTTTTAATAATTATTTCAGAACTTTAGACCTCTTGCAATTTCTTAAATTTCATTTTACATTCTTTATGTTGCATTACATTTTTGTTTAAAAAAATGCTATTTATTTGTAGAGCTCTTAAACTGACTATGGAGCAAGCATATCTTAAATGACGTAGAGAATACATAGACAACTACATTAATTATACCCCCGGAAACGAAGTTTGGGGAGGTATATAAGGAATCACCTTGTCCGTCTGTCCGTCCGTCCGTCTGTCTGTGCAATCGTGTCCGGTCCATATCTTTCTTACAGAGGGACATTAGAATCTACTACTCCACACCGATTGCTCATGACCTAAGGGTGTGTCATGACCTTGACCCAAGGTCATTTGGGGAAGTTCAAGGTCACTGGAAGAAAAATTTCATAATTCGTGTCCGGTCCATATCTTTCTTATGGATAAACTTGGTAGGTTCTCATTTCACACAAAGATTGCCCATGACCCAAGGGTGTGTCAGGACCTTGACCCAAGGTCATTTGGGAAAGTTCAAGGTCACTGGAAGAAGATTTTCATAAATCATGTTTGATACATATCTTTTATAGATAAACTTGGTAGGTTCTCTATTGACACAAATATTGCCTATGACCCAAGGATATGTCATGACCTTGACCCAACGTCATTTGGGAAAGTTCAAGGTCACTGGAAGAAAATTTTCATAATTCCTGTCCGGTCCATATCTTTCTTATGGATAAATTTGGTAGGATTTTATTTCACACGAAGATTGCCCATGACCCAAGGGTGTGTCATGACCCTGACCCAAGGTCATTTGGGGAAGTTCAAGGTCACTGGTAGAAAAATTTCATAATTCGTGTCCGATCCATATCTTTCTTATGGATAAACTTGGTAGGTTCTCATTGCACACAAAGATTGCCCATGACCAAAGGGTGTATCATGACCTTGACCTTGACCTTGGTCATTTGGGGAAGTTCAAGGTTACTGGAAGAAAAATTTCATAATGCAAGTCTGGTCCATATCTTTCTTATGGATAAACTTGGTAGGTTCTCATTTCACTGAAAAATTGCCCATGACCCAAGGGTGTGTCATGACTGACCCAAGGATATTTTGGGAAGTTCAAGGTCACTGGAATAAAAATTTCATAATTCGTGTTTGATACATATCTTTGTTTATTATGGAAAAACTTACTTCTGAAAAACCCAGCGACTTAATTTTCGCCTAATTACGCGAGACACTGTGCTCGCGAAAATTTAATTCTCGCGTATGATAGTATTTCTTAAGATTATATAGAGCAATAACCACAATTTGTGAAAATTTTATCTCGTTAATCAAGAGTCAATGACTATCTCGCGAAAATAAGGTGTCGCGAAAATTAAGTGATCTACAGTAGTTTAACATCCTTAAAAGATAGCATTTTGACTTTGACCAAAGATCATTAAAGTTGAGCAAGTTTAAGGTCGCTAAAAGAAAAATTCATAATTCGTGTGCAGTCCATATTTTTATTATGGATAAACTTGGTGAGTTCCTATTTACTCAAAGATTGTTTGTGACCTGAGGGTGTGCTATGACCTTGACCCAAGGTCATTTGGGCAAGTTTAAGGTCGCCGTAAGAATAAGTACATAATTTGTGATCAATGCATATTTTTTAGTATTGATTTTGATTTTTTTAGGCTGCACCTTAGTTTCATTCACTATTCAGTCAAATCTGATTTCAACTTCCTGATTATCTGTTCATACCATACACAACAAATTTTCATTACAGTTTTCCCAGCACTATTCATCACAATGCTTGAAATTTCAGCAGGCTCTTTGTTGAGGTTTACCATACTTGTAACAAGATTTTTTGGAGTGGGATTATGCAATATGAAAATCTTTGTCATGACTTTTGATATTGAGTTATGATATACTTTTAAGAAGATGTAACTTTTATCAGTTCCAAGTGTCTTTGTTATAAGTTCAAAACAGTAGAGCTTTTTTCCTGAAAAAAAAGATTGTCAAATTTTATGAAATACCACAATAGTTAGGTACATGTGTGTTATTTAGATGATTAAAGCAAAACTGTTTGCCAGTAAATGTTGGATACATTTATACAGTGTTATATGGTGCATAAAATTTTTGGAAATGTGTGACACATCTTAATTAAAGGTAAGTTTTATGTGAAAATGGTTGACCAATTACATGTAACTAGCATCCCTCTTTAAATGATTTCATATTGTTTAACGTCTCTCTTAAGAATTTTTTACTCGTATGAAGACTCCACCACTTACTGGTGGGGAGCTCCAACATTTGTACTGTACTGGGCAATAGGGGCCATTGAGCAGGGAGAGAATTTTTTTTAACACAGGACCTCCGTTTATACTGTCTGATCCAATGGACCCTCTTTCAATGAAGGTTGGCTTATGTTTTGCATGTAATTTTTAAAGTGTCAGTGATGGCAGCATTGTTAATTTCAGAATGTGTTTATGTACATGTATCAACTATCAAGTATACTACTCTATTCAATCCTTTAAAGTATAGATTTTAACATTTTTATATTTTTTTGTAGATCACAGGATGCCTAGAAAGAAGACTTGGAAGAAAGCTGCTGTGAAGAAGACGAAATCTTGTAAGGCAGATGTGGGTGACAAGTACCCCACAGATGTTGGCCACGTCCAACCATCTGTGCCTCTGGGTGTAGGCCACGTCCTAACACCTATGACATCTGTACCGGCAGGGGTGATCTCTACCACCCCTGTGACAGTGGTCTCTGCGGCTCTCCCTGAGACCACTTTGAATCAGAATTTATCTCAGAATTTATCTCAGATTTCATCTCAGATTTCATCTCAGATTTCATCTCAGATTTCATCTCAGAATTCATCTCAGTTGCTTACTCAGAATATCTCTCAGATTACAACTCAGAATATTACTCAATTTACAATGAACAATATTCCAAATGAAACAACACAAGCACTGCAAGGTAATTGTCTGCATCAGAATTCAGATAATCTAGTGTTTGGGTCTTTCCATCAGGGAAGCATGAGGTTTTCATCATTTTCAAGAGGTAATCAGTGTACTTGTAATTCACTTATGATGTTGACAAATTCATATGAAAATTTTTCATTCACTAGTTCCTTTTTAGATCAGACTCTACTCAAGGGAGATAATTTGTACAACACAGTTGTTAAAAATCTTCAGAATGCTGGAAAAAATGAAAAGTAGATTACTGATGTTTGATGAACTACCAATTCATATTGATTCTGGTGAAAATCACCACATGGTTGATAAGTTTGAAACATTGTTTGGCATATTAGTTACAGATGATAACAAAAATCAAATTCAAACTCTACATGAATGTCTGCAACAGGCATTGGGGTTATCTCGATATGTATTAATAATGATTGGCTCGATATGTTCAGCACTGTATAAAGCTTCAGACAATGATTTTTATTTTTTTGACTCGCATTCTCATGGGGAAAATGGTTTGTCTGATTGTGATGGAAAGTCTCTGATGAGACACTGTTGCTGCTTAGATGATTTGTTAGGATTTCTGTATGCAATGTATGAAAGTATGCACATTGACTTTGCCACTGAATTTGAAGTGATGCCTGTTGCCTTTCATACACTTATTCATAGCTTCCCTAGCAATAATCAAAGTGTACATCAATATTGTAGATTAGATCAGTCAACAACAACTGCCATCACAAATAAACAATCTGTTGGTAGTAAAACTGGTCACTTAAAAACAGAGTTAAAGAAAGACAAAAAGGATTACATGAGAGAATATATGAGAAACAAGAGACAAGATCCCGAGTTTAAAGACAAGGAAAGGGACAGTATGAGAAACAAGAGAAAAGATGCACAGTTTAAAGGAAAAGAAAGGGACAGTAAGAGAAACAAGAGACAAGATCCAGAGTTTAAAGACAAGGAAAGGGACAGTAAGAGAAACAAATGACAAGATACAGAGTTTAAAGAAAAAGAAAGGGACAGTAAGAGAAACAAGAGACAAGATCCAGAGCTTAAAGGAAAAGAAAGGGACAGCAAGAGAAACAAGAGACAAGATCCAGAGTTTAAAGACAAGGAAAGAGCCAGTATGAGAAACAAGCGACAAGATCCAGAGTTTAAAGACAAGGAAAGAGACAGTATGAGAAACAAGCGACAAGATCCAGAGTTTAAAGACAAGGAAAAAGACAGTATGAGAAACAAGCGACAAGATCCAGAGTTTAAATTCAAGGAAAGGGACAGCAAGAGAAACAAGAGACAAGATCCAGAGTTTAAAAACAAGGAAAGAGACAATAAGAGAAACAAGAGACAGAATGCAGAGTTTAGAGGGAAAGAAAGGGACAGCAAGAGAAACAAGCGACAAGATCCAGAGTTTAAAGACAAGGAAAGAGACAGTATTAGAAACAAGCGACAAGACGCAGAATTTAAAGACAAGGAAAGGAACAGTAAGAGAATTAAAAGGCATGAAGAAGAGTACAGGCATGATGAGCAAATCAGAAATTTAATGAAGAAAAAGGAAATGAGACAAAATCCTAACCAGTTAGAAAAAGAGAGATTGAAGAAGAAAGAAAAAAGAAAAAATGAAGAATATAGAACATCAGAAAATATTGCTGCAAAACAATCAAAAGCACACTCGCGGGAGAATTTTGACTATATTGAAACTGAAAAACAAAGATACAGAAAAAGTAAATTTGGAGTTGATGTAGTGGAATGTGTTGACAATTTTCACAACAATGTAAGATTGGTTCCTGTGTTTGTCTGCACATGTTGCCAACAGACATGGTTTCATGAAAGTGTTTCAAATGTTGATAATGTTTTGTTGGATACTGAAATCAAGAGAAAGTATCTTACTAATACAAAGTCTGTAAATGGGCAGGAATGGATATGCAATACCTGCAATTCAAGCTTAAAAGAAAGGCGAAGTCCAAAACTCTCTTTTGCAAATGGAATGACATGGATACAGAAACCAAGTGAACTAAATTTGTTACCATTGGAAGAAAGACTTGTATCCTTAAGAATTCCTTTCATGCAGATAAGAGAATTACCAAGAGGAGGGCAGTATTCTGTAAAAGGAAATGTTGTAAATGTGCCAGTTGACATACAGCCAACAATCAATAGTCTTCCAAGGAGACTTGATGAAAATATCACAATACCAGTGAAGTAAAAAAAAAAACTATCTTTTCAGCACTCTTATTGTCATGAAAATATCCGACCGACAAAGGTTTTGATTGCTTTACATTGGTTAATGAAAAATAGTGAATATTATCAGAATTCAAACATAAACATAGATGACAACTGGTTCCATGAAGTTACCAATTCAGCAAGCGAATTAATGAGAGAGTTTATAGAGGGCTACTCCAAACAAGATTCAACAGTGCGTGACCAATCTGATGAATCAGACTCTGATGAATTCTGTGAAGTTGATAGTAGTGGTAAGGATGGAAATTGTGATACACTACTAGACAGTGACTCGTATGATATGAATCAGATCTTCACATTTGCTCCAGGAGAGGGACAACGTCCACTTAGTTTGTATCAAGATCAAATGGCTGAGTATTTGTCATTTCCAACAATATTTTGTGGTAAAGGAAGGGTAGAAAACGATCAGCGTCAAGTACCCGTTTCATATGCTGATATTGCCAAGTGGGAATTACGAAGTGTTGATAGACGTGCTGCACAGTCTGTACCAAATTTGTTTTTCAAATTGAAAAAGATTCAACTAAAACAGGTAACAGACAAATGCAATTTAGCTCTTAGAAAATGCAAAACAAAGGGGAAAACCTTTACTGCAAATGAAATAAGAAATCCTGATCAAATTAACAACATTGTTAGACACAATGAGGGATTTTATGTATTCAAACAGTTGAGAAATTCTCCTCCATATCTTGAAACGAGGAAGAAATATGTGTTTGCAATGATTAGACAGCTTGGTCTACCAACTTGGTTTATGTCTTTTTCTGCTGCAGATACACGTTGGAATGATCTGATAAGGGCATTAGGAGTTTTAAATGATGACAGAGAGTACACAGATTCTGAAATTGAATGCATGACATGGACTGAAAAATCAAAGTTGGTTCAGAAAGACCCAATTACATGTACTAGGTATTTTGATCATCGTTTTCGGACTTTTTTGAATACTGTGCTTGAGCGTGATCACCATCCTATTGGCAAGGTACAGGACTTCTTCTATAGGGTTGAATTTCAACAAAGGGGATCACCACATGTTCACATGATTGTTTAGATTGAAAATGCTCCAAAATACTTGGAAAATGATGAAAAGGAAATAGTTGCATTTGTTGATAGCTACTTAAAATGCGAAAGAAATGCAGATGACACTATGCTAGAATTACAGGTGCATAAACACTCGCAAACATGCAAAAAAAGGAAAGGCTGTTTGTAGATTTGGATTTCCTCTCCCACCACTGCAATCTATAATGATTTTAGAACCTTTGGACAGTGAAGTTGAAAAATACAAGAAGATGCATAGAGCTATGCAAGACAAAATGAATGACTTTAAGAATGGTTGTGATCTAAGCTTTAGTTTCCAAGAGTTTTTGCAGGATGTATTACAACTATCTGAAGATGATTATATCAAATGCATCAGAAGTTCATTGAGAGGACCTAAGGTATTTGTAAAGCGTAAACCCTGCGACCTTAGAGTGAATGCTTACAACAGTACTCTTCTTCATGCATGGGCAGCTAATATTGACATTCAGTATGTATTGGATCCGTATGCTTGTGCAATGTACATTGTCTCATACATAAGTAAATCCCAAAGAGGAATGAGTGATCTTCTGAGTAGAGCTGCAAAAGAAGCAAGAGAGGGCAATCTTGACATAAAGAGACAAGTTAGACACATTGGAAATCAATTTCTTAACAGTGTTGAAGTTGGAGCACAAGAAGCAGCATATCTGGTTTTGCAAATGCCACTTACAAAGGCATCAAGAGATGTAATGTTTATAAACACATCTCCAGTTGATGACCGTGTAATTCTTGTCAAACCTGATTCAGAACTTGAAAAGTTGAATGCCAACTCCACAGACATAGAATGCAGTAACATAGTCAAAAGATATGCAAAACGTCCAAAACAACTTGAAAACTGGTGTTTAGCTGACTATGTATCACAGATAGATGTAGTTTTCCCAAAAGAAAATGTAACTCAGCTGTCTGAAATGGAAACAAATGATGATGAGACACACCAGTCAGAAAATGAAGACAGTGGATCTGATACTGAAAGTGAATTTAAAGATGATAGCACGTTAGTTGTGTTGAAAAATGGAATCAAAATCAAGCGCAGAAAAACGCCAAGAGTTATAAGATATGTGCGCTATAGTTTAAAGACAGACCCAGAAAATTACTATAGAGAAAAATTAATGCTGTTCACTCCATGGCGAAATGAAAGTTCTGATCTTCTGTGTGGACAGCAGAGCTTTGAGCAGTCATTTAACATGAAGAAATTTTTCTTAGCTCAGAAAATCAGACAGTATGAACAAAATGCTGATGCGCTTGAGCAGGCAGAACAGATGGCGCAAGATGATTTGACAGAAGCATATGATGAACTAGCTCCTGGTGCTCAACAATGTGAGGCAGAAGATGAATATGAAGGAAATGTTGACTCTGAAAAATTTGTTCACTTTAATCCTGAAAGGCCAATTGAACAGAGAGAGTATGATATAGGAATTGATGTTGGAATTCCATCAACAAGACAACTGAGTGAGCAGAGTTCTGTTAGATTACCTGATGATGAGTATTTAAAGCTTGTAGCCAGTCTGAATTTGAAACAACGTGAATTCTTCAATCATGTTATGCAATGGATCAAATGTAAACAGGAACCTATTCATGCATATCTCTCAGGAGGTGCAGGCGTTGGAAAGTCAGTGTTAATCAGAGCACTTTATCAAGCTTTACATCGGTATTTATGTGCTAAGGAGGGAGAAAATCCAGACGATATACGAATTCTTCTTTGTGCATACACTGGTAAAGCTGCATTTAACATTGGTGGTCAAACAATTGCTTCTGCATTTCATCAGAAAATTAACCAAAGGCAGCAAAACATGCATTGTGATGAACTGAACACATTTAGAACTAAATACAGAAATTTGTCAGTTGTCATCATAGATGAAATTTCAATGGTTGGCAATGCAAAGTTGGAATTCATCAACGATAGACTTCAGCTTCTTACTGGTTTGAAGAGGCCTTTTGGAGACATTAGTATTATTGCTGTTGGAGATTTCTTTCAACTGAAACCAATCATGGATGGATGGATTTTTCAGGATTTAAAACAAAATGCCCAAGCACTTGCATGTAATCTTTGGAAAGAAAACTTCACCTTATTTGAGTTAGATGAAGTAATGCGACAAAAGGATGATTTAGAATTTGCACAGCTTTTGAACCGTCTTCGTCACAATGAGATGACTTCTGAGGACTTGGATATAATTCACAAGTGCATCATTGCTGAAAATAGTCCAAATTATCCACACAATGCTCCCCATCTTTTCACAATGAATGCAAAAGTAGATGAATATAACAATAAACTTATAGAGCAACTTCCTGGTGAAAAAGTCATTGTGAAAGCTGTTGACAGTGTCCTTCAAGACCACAGTAAGACTGTGAAAGACCGACTACTCAGATCATTGCAAAATCAAGATGATGTAAGCAAAACTGCAAATCTCATGACAAGACTAACCTTAGCCATTGGAATGATATATGACATTACAGTTAATATTGATGTTACTGATGGTTTGACAAATGGTTCATCATGTACTGTATTTCTTGTTGAAAACAGATTACCTGGTGTATCAAGGCCAAGTATAGTGTGGGTGAAGTTTTTAGATTCTACAGTAGGGAGAATTGCTCGACAGAAATACAGACATCTTTTCCATGATGATGTTATGGATGATTGGACACCAATATTTGACTGTCAGCGATCTTTTGTTTTCAATTCAACTACATATCAAAGAATACAGTTTCCTTTAAGACCAGCTGCTGGTAAGACAATTCATAAGGCTCAGGGCTGCACTGTTGATGAAATTGTAGTAGATCTGTCTCAGACCAGAACAAGGAAAACACCACACATTCATTATGTAGCTCTTAGTAGAGTTAGGTCTGTTGACAAGTTGCATATTTTGAATTTCAATGAGCAAGCATTAACTGTGGATGAAAAAGTTGTAGAAGAAATGGAAAGAATGAGGAAGGAAGCACCTCTAAAACTGTGTTATCTTCCATTGTACAAAACAGAGCAAAACAAACTAAAAATTATGTTAAATAATGCAAGATCTCTTCACAAACATTTCAACGAAATTAAAAATGAACCCAATGTTGTAGCATCAGATGTTATTGGTTTTTCAGAAACAAGATTAACCATCAATGATGAACAGAATTTTGTGATGGAAGGTTACTTAAATTTGTTTAATCATGAAAAGACAGCAATCGTCCCCATCATGGAACAGCATTATATGTTAAACAGGACCATTTGATGACATGTATCTCAAAATTCAGTAACACTTTGCTTGAGTTCATCATAGCTTTAATAAATTTCAGAGACTTTGGAGAAGTGCAGATAGTTGTTTTCTACAAGTTCCCAGCATGTTCTTTTAAAGAATTTGAACGTGAAATTATGTTGCACTTAAAACCTTTCGTAGACACAGAGAAAAAATTGATAATTCTTGGAGATTTCAATTTTGATTTGTTTACAGGTCACAAAGAATTTTTGAACTTTATGAAGTTGAATTTAAAATGCACACAGTTGGTAAAAAAGGTAACTCATGATTTAGGTTCACAACTTGATTTGATTTTTACAAACTTCCCTCATTGTGAAACTGATGTGATTGAGGCATATTGGTCAGACCACAAAATGGTGTACTGTACATGTACATTATAAATATGATATAAGGGACGCATGAGTATTTATTTGGGGGAGATACGTCATCTTGTCCCCTCTCCCACCTACAAATGTGCCAGTGTCACTTAGTGACATTTGGTACATTGGTTATACTGAAAACAGGGTTATATTCACCCCGTGTTATTTTCACCCTTTCAAACAATTTTGCAAGATTTTAAATTCACCCAGTCACAGTTTTGTTGAAGAAATCAAACTGTGTTCTCTTAATTTGCTCTGTTTTAAATTTGTCTACCTCTAAGATGGATAACAGGAGCAAAAAATAAATGGGGGTGAATATTTCCCTGTATACAGTATCTTTTTTTTAAGGCATATCTTTACTTGAAACTATTTTTTATATATGTATGCATGGAATAGCCAAAAAATATTGCAAACAACTCAATAATCACGAAACAATTGGACTTTAAAAGTTTTGTGAAACAGGAAACCTTCATTATGACTTTTTATTGTGGATTAATTTTAACAAACAATTATTGCATGTTTAGCATAAATAACCTTAATAGATGTACAAAATAATTGAATGTTGCATGTTAAGGAAAATTCATGTACCATCAATGACAATCATTCATGTCAAAAATATGATGATCATTGTATTATGTGTTAATATTTATAAATTATGTATATACTGTATTGATGTTAGTGAGTTAGTTTTATCCTTACTGTTTAGATCTTTTTCTTTAATGATGCATGCATCTCATGAACTTTTTTTTTTAAATATACATAAAGTATTTTGAGATAACGAATTGTTAATGCAGGCAAGCATACAAAGTTTAATATAAAGAAATTAATGAGTTTTGCTAAATAATGATTCTACCTGTAAAAGAATTATACACTTGCATCAAGTAATCGGTGTCTTTGATTTAGTAATTGGTGTCTTTGATATATGTGCAGCACTGTATTTTTATAGTTTTATGAAGTATATTCACCGAATATTATCTTTTCATGAAAAAAAATGCTGTATAGAAATATTGTTAGTTTATTGATGTTACTGTGTTTTATGTCATTAAGTCCCTACAGAACAATACTGGAGTACATAAGAGTATAAACTTTTTAAATGTATTTGAATTAATATTTTTCCAGAGCAAATAACAATATCGCTGTCAATATTCTTATCATACATATAATTCAAGTCTTTATGTAATTACTTTATGATCAACCTCATGCAGAATTGTAGATATCACAATCTTTTTTGATTTGTTGTGTTAAAATGTTGAAGTTTATTGTATTTTTGTATTTCAAAACATTCAGAAATTGCTTTAATCATTTACTTTCACATAAGCATTAGTTACCTGTGTAGAATAGGAAAGCAACCTGCATAATCAGACAGTAACTGACAACTCTTTCTGAGTTACTGGTATATTGCTAATTTCAGTTAACTCCATGTTAATTGATATTTTTTCCTTAATATTCTCCAGCATTGAGATATTTAATATGTGACCACCATTATATTATTAATCTAATGGGAATCGACTATATATTGAACACTTATACCCAGGTAAGTATGAAAAGAGGGGGTCAATGGACAGCCCGTAAAGGGAGGTAAACCCACCTCTTTATAGCATTACAATTTCTCCTATAAAAGAGGAAAAAAGGTGGATCACTATAAAATTTCTCATGATTGGTCTTTAAAATCAAAATCATTGATTGCAATCATTCCAGATCTTAATCATTCCATTTTGGAATATTACCATCAAGTTTAGGTAATCTGATTCCTGCAGGTACTCCAATTAAATGTTACTTATTTAAAATTCTTTAAAAATAATAGCTGATATTGAAAGTCTGAGTCTGTTGACCATTATATTCATTCACTTTCAGTTGCAATCTTTCCAATTTTCGCTTTCGTTATGTATAGGAAAGATTTACTATGAAGTGAACTTGAATAATACAGTGTATTTCATACCTATCAAATGATTACTTTGATGTATTGAAATTTCCTCTAACAAACAAATATTTGAAATGTTTACATTGAGCATCTACATGCATGTATTGTTATTGTCAGGAAGTTTTGCATTTCTGTCACAAAATTGTTGCAATATTGTTTATTTGATATTGTGTGCATTTTTGTCTGTTGAAGTCATCTAAAAGAACAAAGTACGTTATTGGTTGATTTTCGCCGAACCTTGAACTAAATTGAGGTTTATCGCACTCAAAAGTTGAGAACTTTATCTTTCTAACAATATATAACTTGTTTATATCCAATTACGTGTAACACATCGCAAATTAAGATAAAAAGTTGTGTGTAAGCGGTAGTAACGTCAGTTCCGACGTTCATTTTGCTAGACGACGTCAATAACGTACATGTCTCTCTTGCGTCATACAAAGCTCCTATATGTATTGAAACGACGTGCGATTGTCTATGAAATAGAAATAAGTCCATTCAAAGATATTTTAAGAATTTCATTTGCAATTAAGTTTACATTTTATCATTTGGGCCATGGCAGAGATTAGGGTAGGAATGACAGTATTTTACATGAATATATAATGCAAAGCGAATCATCCGACTGCCTGCATAGGACACAAAACAACTACCCATGAT
>PRKT01001616.1:0-15999 GCA_003671525.1 Saccostrea glomerata | reverse complement strand
ATTGTCTGATAAAGAACTTTATTCAGTAATAACCAATATTTGCCCCCCAAAATCAAACTTTGACCGAGAAATATTTAATTATGTTCTTAAACAGGGGCATATATGCTGACTTCAAAACACTGAATATTTTCATAAGCAATGACGTCATGTTATGTTAGAAATGACGTCACGAAAATGATGTAAATTTAAAATTTCCATGATTTCTACAGAAAAATGTATATATTATGTTGATATTTTGAGTAAAAATCACTGAGCGCAGGTCTGATCAGGCTCAATATTTTGATATAATGTGTAGAATGATAATATCAATGAAATATGTAAATATTGTTCCTAAGCAAACTTGTGTTCTATAAATTTTTAAGCTAAAATTGTTGAAAATTTGTCCATTTTGTCCTCTTTCTAAAAATTGATTTAAAATCGGACTAGTTTGTGATGTCATAAAAACAAAAATTGTCAATAAATTACTTTAAAACTATAACATGTTCTGTTTATTTTATATCTGATACACTTTATAGAATTCAGCACATTTCAAGAATTTTTCAAAATGTGACTTTTGTGGGGGCAAAGATATGCAGTATACCGCATTTAGTTCTTTTCATCAAGTCTGTTGAATTTTCTAAAGAAATAAAAGTAAAATCTTATTCACATTTTCTGATTTATTATAACTATCATATCTAATTTTACACCTCCCCCCAACCCCAAAAAAGGAGAGAAATGTTGACAGTACAAGTGCTATATTTTGCACAAATACGGAGCTTGACCTCTTTACGACTAAATTGATAATGAGGTAGGCATTAAACACTGGTTGAAAAGAAAGCCATTCTTAGCAACTTCTTCTCAGATAGACTCCAATTACAGTAAATGCATAAAAAGATGAAGTTCATACTCCAAACATCTACATGCATAATTCTTGCAAGAAAAGGTTTTTGACTCAGGTGAGCGATGTGGCCCCTGGGCCTCTTGTCTTTTATAATCCTATAGTAAATGTAACTGTATATTTGATGGTACCTCAAAAATACCTGGACGGCAGATTTCCCTCAAACTTTGCAAGTTAATGAAATTTATATATGGTATAAAAATGAAGATTCTCGTTATTGTAGTTTTCACACAATAAAACCATAGTCGGCTATAAGTGGATATATTTTAAGAGAAATCTAATTTAATAAAAGATATCATTGTGTAAAAAAAAATTAAGTGGACCTTTTTGTTTTATGACGTCACAAACTATTCGGATTTTATAGGGGTTTTATCCATCAAATTCATATATCACAGGTCTGCTCGATCAATATTTATATTTTATCAAAATAGTAAGTTGAAGCAGACCTGTGTTTGGTTACTTTTACTCAACATTATCTGAATAATTCATGGAAATTTGGGATTTTTGTCCTTTTCTGATGGCACATCGAACATATAACCTCAGGTTTTTTGAAAATATTTAGCGCTTTGAAATCTAAATATACATCACCCTGTTTTATAACACTTCATATTTCTCCATCAATGTTTGAATTAGGGGGCATTACCGAATTTGGTCCTTTATTTTTCAATCTTTACAGAGTAAGCAACACTATTTATTTATTATCTTAGAGACAAAATCTTAATTTTCTTAAAAAAACCATCTTTTTTACAAAAATTGATCACTGATTTCGATTTGAGCTGAATATTGCCAAAAAATGAAAATAAAATGGTCTTCAAATATCTATATTTTAGTGAAATATATGTACATGTATTGTAGCTACGGACGAAGAGTTCTTAAGGAAACCATTGATCAGAATTCCAGCATCTGAAATTCAACAGAAGGGATCAAGCCCCAATGATGACTCAGCCAATATTGAAATGGAGATAGAAACTGGAAACAGTTCTAGCTTGGAAAACAATAAGGTTGATCAGAGTACTGGAAAAGAATTAAATGTAAGACAGAATACTGAATCGGGTTTACAGAAAAATGAAAGAGATGATCTACAGCCTACAGAGAATAAAAGAAGAAAAATGCATGCTGGAGAAAATGACGGTATTGATGAACAATTGGCAAGGGATGTAATGAAAAAAATATTGGATGCCAAGGAAAATGAAATAAGTGTCAGCATGATTGACTTTGCTGGACAATTTGCTTATTATGCTTGTCATCAGATCTACATGAGATCAGAAGCATTCTACGTCCTAGTGTTAGATATGAATAAAGATTTCGAAAACTTCGTTTGTTGTGAAAGAGATGAATGCCAGGGCTCCATCTTCTCTACTTGGACATATAAAGGTACGTTTTGAATTCAGAAACATGACTATCAAATATTTTAACTGAAGATATCATGTTCTCTTGAATAAAAGGTCAAACATGAATTCATAAGACTGCTCATATTTTTTGTACAATTGAAAAATTACTTCATCAGTTGGAGAAACCTCATGTGATATATTGAGTATGGCATGCCAGAATATATATCTGAAGAAATCTGAATCGTTGGTCATTTTCAATGATTTTATATATACAGACACTGTATATAGTTTATGTGTGTAGGTGAGAGGGTGTGTGTGTATGTGTTTTCCTTAATCATGTTAATACATATTATACAATTTTTATATATACAGACACTGTATATAGTTTATTTGTGTAAGTGAGGATGTGTGTGTGTGTATGTGTTTTTCTTCATACATATTATACAATTTTTATATATACAGACACTGAATATAGTTTATGTGTGTAAGGGAGGGTGGGTGTGTGTATGTTTTTCTTAATACATATTATACAAAATTTCCTTGTAGATTATCTTGACTTCTGGCTTGACTCCATAAAATCGTTTAGTGGACCTTCTGCACAAGTTTTTGCGGTGGCTACGCATACAGAGGGCAGTACGGGAAAGGTATTTTGAGTTGTTTGATTACTGTTTCCTAATAAGTTGACTTTAAAGTACCTTCAGTAAATTGCATCAAAGTATCATCCCATTGATAATCTTTTTGTAATATTTATTATTTATAAATGTTGAAGTTGGAGATTATGAAAGAATACCTTGAATACAATCTGCTTGACTTTTTTTTTTCATTTTAACGATATAATCACAGTGATACAATTTTAAAGATTGATTGATTGTATATTGTTTAACGTTACTCTCGAGAATTTTTCACTGATATGGAGACGTCTCTGTATGCCAGCGAAGGTTTCAAATTTAGACCTATAATCGGCACGCAGGGCCATTGAGCAGTAAGGGCTCTTTACCGTGCCGACCTCTACCGTGACACGAGACCTACGTTTTTAAGGTCTTAGCCGAAAGACCCATGACTTTGACTTCAGTTACTCCCTATGCTCACGTATTAGGTATGACACGTGAAGAAATTGAACCCGGGCCTTCCGATCACGAAGCGAACGCTCTACCACTAGGCTACAATTTAAAAGATAATCTTTTTTACTCATATGTTACATTTGCTGCAATCTTCAAAACTCTTTCTACTATGGCGCTATCTAAATTCCTAATTTTTTATAGGAGATATTTTTTGACTCGATCACTATGGCTCGACCAATCAATGAACGTCCTGCGAAGCTATAGTCATTAATTAAGGGTTTCCATCCCTATTGGGACCAAATTCCCTACCCCTAAATATCCGTCAAATAAATAATACTCTGATATTATATCAAAGCATCTTAAAGAAGAAAAGGATTGACCGCGAGAAACTTTCAAAAATTTCATGAATTATGCAGTAGTTAACAAATATTGCATTGAAGTCTATGGAGAAACGCGTTTTTTTTTATATTTTTCAAAATAAAAATTCAAAAAACTTTAATATCAATCAATCCTGCGTTGGATTGATTGATTGATTGTATACTGTTTAACGTCCCTCTCCAGAATATTTCACTGATATGGAGACGTCACCATTGCCGGTGCAGGGCTGCAAATTTAGGCCTATGCTCGGCACTTACGGCCTTTGAGCAGGGAGGGTTCTTTATCGTGCCACACCTGCTGTGACACGGGGCCTCAGTTTATACGGTCTCATCCGAAGGACCGCCCCATTTAGTCGCCTTTTACGACAAGCAAGGGGGTACTGAGGACCTATTCTAAGCCAGATCCCCACGGGACTTCTGCGTTGGAAAGATTCATTGAAACATTAGGAATAGAATGACAATTTAAAACAATTTTTTTCCAGCTATTTTTTTTAAATTCATTTTTTTCATTAAATTGAAAAGGGGAGATAACTTTTACCAAAATTTTCAAGGCTAATAAATTAGGACACATCACACTATACATACGAATAGTAATATACGGAAAGTATGTTTCAATAAACCGAGTATTCAATGCCTACATATTTTTTTATGTATTCATTTCATTGAATTTGTTCCTATGAGGAATTGAATACCTTAAAGATATATGCAACGGATCTTACCTACTGATAATTTTTCAAAGTATTATTAATTTAAGATTGTAGTGCCAACAGATGTTCGTAGACGAAAAAATCAATAAGTTTTGAAAAGATATCAAATGATAAAAATTCTTTTATAATTTAGAGAAAAGTATACAAAAATTACTAAACATATATTCTAGATGTTTTTTTTTATCCAAACTTGTTTTAGAAGAAGTGTACAACGGCTTATATAGACATTAAACTGTATGATATAGTTCCTTCTAGTGTTGGAACTTTTTAACTCCAGGGAAAAAGAGATAACGTTCTAAAAACGTTGAATATACCCTTAATAAGTAATTCATTTTTCATGATTCTTGTCGGTATTGTCCAGGGAATTTAAAACCAATTTTGATGACTGATTTTCAATATTTTTAAAACAGGAAATAGACTCCTTTTGGGAGACTCTTTGGACAATAATAACAGAAGATGATAAGACCAGGCTTTATGACAGGGACTTTGCATTAGGACTAATAGAGATGAATGAGGAAGCAAAGCATGTTCTGCAAAGTTTTAAAAAATCAATTTCTGAAGTAGTTTCACAAGGCATGGATACGAAGATAGAAGTTCCATCAGCATGGGCTCTTCTTGAACATCTCTTGCAAAAAACAGAAAAGCCAATCTTGTCTATTAGTGACATCAACAGAGAGAATATGAAACTTCCGGAAGAATATCAGTTGAAAAACCAAGAGGAACTAATTGATTTTCTGTCTTTTTTCCATGGACACGGGTTTTTACTCTTTTTTAAGGAGGAGGGACTGAAAACACATGCAGTTCTAGGCATACAGTGGTTTTCTAACGCATTCAGTAAACTTATTGCTGACAAGGAGCACATTAATAGAGAGTGTAAACGAAGATATATTGAAGACTGGAACCGTTTCAATGCCACAGGAAATCTGAGTTATTTACTGGTAGATGCTCTATGGAAAGAAGAGTCATCATATATAGAACACAAGACAACACTTATGTCATACATGGAGAGATTACGGATGTTAGTCAGCATAGAAGGAAAATCCTCCTGGTATGTCCCCTGCATGAATCAAAAGCCTTTCACACACGACGTCTTTAAACAAACAATGGAGAAGTCGTCCATTCTTTGTTTTCGATTCACTTCCTTTGCCATGTTCGTATACTACAGGCTTATTGCATATTGCATGAGTTTCCTGAAGTGGAAAGTGCAGCTCGATAAGGATAAAAGTCAATGTCTGTATCACACAGCGGCGATTTTTGAATCAGAAAATCACACAGTTGTGGTTGGTATAATCGATAACTACATCCAGGTACAGGTTCTGCGGATTAAAGATCCACAACTAAAGGTTTCCTGCAAAATTGGAAAATCCATTCAAACAGCCTTAACAGAATTGACAGCAACATTTAATGAGAAGAAAACCTTTCAAAAAGGTTACAAATGCCTTAATCTTTTCTGTAGTGAAAAGGATCTAACTTTTATTCCTGAGGATGAACTTTCTGGAAGTCAATGCAATTGTCCTATTTGGAAAGGAAAACATACGATTGATGTTCAATGGACTTTAGGATTTTGGGAAGATGTAAGTTTATTTCTATATTTATATACTCTCAACAGATCAGTATATACATTAGTAAATTGATTAGTTGTTAGTTTGCCAATATCTAGTTAGGGTTTTATCGTTTATAGTAAAAAAAACAACCAGATATAAAACAGATGTATCAGACTCTAGTAATTTTTTATTCCAAGCCCAGTGGGATATAGTAAGTTGACATACCAATGAAAATAGCTATTGTTACTTGATGAATGTCGATATATATGAATGTAGAATTAAAGAATGTAGAATCTCTTCTCACCAAGAATTTGTAATAAATTCTACTTCATATAAAAATAGGTCAACTAATAAAGGAGTACAGATAGTACCTCTTTGGATTATTACCAGTTTTAGGCAATTGTTTTTATACTGAAACTGACTACGGAATATTAGGTCTACTTGATCAAAACGTATTACTCGATTTGGTTAGGTTTAATAATCGATAAGGTAAATTTTCGGATTTTGAATTAGATGTCAGTCGTGCAGACAAAAATTGCAAAAATTCCATATTGAATTATGGAAGGCGTATTAGCAATTGCTATAAGAAGTGATTTTCTATTCTATTTCAATACAATAAACAAGAGGCCCAGGGGCCACAGCGCTCACCTGAGCACATCAGCTCGGAAAAAACATATCAGATCAGAACTGAAAGTTTACGGAGGGGGGGGGGGGGGGGCTTGAATTTTAACCACCAAGGGGATCATAATTTGAACGAACTAGAATCTGCATTACCTGAGGATGATTTCATTTAAATATTACTAATCCTGGCTTTGAAGTACTTGAAAAGAAGATTTAAAAAGAGTTCCCTATATATTTCTATGTAAAACTGTGGTCGGCCATTTTTGCCACACCCTTACCCCGGGGTCATGACTTGAACAAACTTGAATCTGCAGTACCTGAGGATAATTTCACATGAGTTTCATCTTTCCTGTTTCAATGTTTCTTGAGAAGAAGATTTTTAAAAGATTTTTCCTATATATTCCTATGTAAAACTTTGATCGGCCATTTTGGCCCCGCCCTATCCCCGGGGGTCATGACATGAACAAACTTGAATCTACACTACCTGAGGATGATTCCATGTGAGTTTCATCTTTCCTGGCCCAGTGGTTCTTGAGAAGAAGATTTTTAAAGATTTCCCCTATATATTCCTATGAAAAACTTTGATCGGCCATTTTAGCCCCGCCCTACCTCCGGGGGTCATGACTTGAACAAACTTGAATTTACACTACCTGAGGATGATTCCACATGAGTTTCATCTTTCCTGGCCCAGTGGTTCTTGAGAAAAAAGATTTTTAAAGATTTTTCCTATATATTCCTATGTTAAACTTTGATCGGCCATTTTGGCCCCGCATTACCCCGGGGGGTCATGACTTGAACAAACTTAAATCTACACTACCTGAGGATAATTCCACATGAGTTTCATGTTTCCTGGCCCAGTGGTTCTTGAGAAGAAGATTTTTTAAAAATGCCAATAATTTTTCTCTTAATCATGATTATCTCCCCTTGGAAAAGGGCGTGACCCTTCATTTGAACAAACTTGAATCCCCTGCACCCAAGAATACTTTGTGCCTAGTTTGGTTGAAATTGGCCCAGTGGTTCTTGAGGAGAAGATGAAAATGTGAAAAGTTAAAGACGACAACGACAACAACAACGACGACAGACGACGGACAAATTTTCATCAGAAAAGCTCACTTGAGCCTTCAGCTCAGGTGAGCTAAAAACTTTGATTACTTGGACATCATGTATATTCATCTAATACCCTTGAAAAAGTTGTGTGAATGTAAGAACAAATGAGAAAAGTCATGATTGATGTGTTTATCAAAGTGAAATTGTCTCTAATGAGGCTTTCAAAAAAGACAGTTTTAATCTCGATCATTGCAGTAAGCTACAAGTCTACCAGACGTTTGCTTTCGGATAACTTCTTTCATTTTTAAAATAGGTGTGGTACATGTATAAACATCAAACTGATCACATATCAATGAATCTATCTTATCTATTTTCCCCTCTCATTTGCTCTCCTAAATCCACTAATTGAAAATGAAATCTTGTTTCCAGAGAAATTCCAGTTATTCCACACTGTCAGTAGCATCCAGACCAAACTTAGATGGCCGATCTAGATATGCTAAACTTGGAATGGCAACAAACGATGTGCTGAATCAGGCATATAGAGACATCATCGAGTTAGAAGTCCTTCCTTCTGTTTGTTATACAAAGGTCCAATCACTTCCAACTAAATTACAGCTGTACCCAGAGCAAGAACGTCTCCTACAGGACGCCCAACATTCCGGATATAAGAATTTTGATATTTCCTTATCATATAAGATAATCAGAAACGTTTGCTCTAAGATCTCAAAACCAACAAAAGGTAGATGGGGACAAAACAAGATGCCTGCACCGAGAGAGACTACAGTGGGTGATGACATAGAGAGAATCAGGTTAATCCGAAACAGTTTAACGGGACACGTGAGTTCAGCCTCCACTTGTCAGACAGAATTCGATGACACTTGGTCTTTAATGTCTGATATTTGTCAAAGATTAGAAACCTTCACGAAGAAGAAGTACACAGATAATTTAAAATACATTCAAAATCTTATCTTAAAAGAGAAGGATGAAGATGATATCATAGAAAAGCTTAAAAAAGAACATGACCGTGAAACGTTGGAGACGATCAAATCAGATGTACAAGAAATAAGGACAATGCTGAAGCCTGAAAGCAGAGAATCTGCAGATTACGATTATTATTCGTGAATATTATGAATGAAGCCTGTACTTAGTTTATTGTCTTTAGGCCTCCTGTAGATTCAATTGTCAAAGCTCGACATTTGTCATATTCATTAAAAGTGACCGGGATCAACAACATAAGTGGTTTTTTTAATTAAGTCGTATATTTGCATTTGCAGTAGGCGAAATGACTTCATATATATTTAGCTCTAACTTTTTTCTGGACATTTGTGTTAGAAAATTTCATTTAGCAAAGAATTTCTTGCACATATATTGGAAACGAAAGATCGTTTACCATGTAATTATAAACATTTGCATCTCAAAACGATTATGGTAACATTTTTGGAATACATCACACGGATCAACCGAAGCCAAAGACATTTAAACCCACATCATTGAAGATTTTAAGTTTGATTGCTTTTATAACAATTTTGTGCGCTATGAATTTAGGTATTATTGTTTATATGTCAATACAACATAATAGTGAATAGTTGAAATTTTTGACATGGCTATTTTGTTCTGTTTCCGATTGCTTTTTCAATTTTACACATGAAATGCATATGAAATAGAAAGAAATATGGAAGATTTTATTGGAATCTGTGAAGAAAACTTTTGATGTCACATGAGCATAGGTTGACATACATAATGTATTGCTTTTTGTATAAATACTTTTCTGTGTTTTATGCACACATGATAAATATATATATATGAATTTATCTGGTTTTTCTAGGCTGTCTTATGTGTGGATGACTCAAGTTTTATTAGTATAACATTGTTAAAATCTACTGTGAAAAAAGTTGTCAAATCATTTATTACAATACTGGTATCGAAGCATAACAAACTCATTTGAATGATTAAATTACAGGATTTTTATAAACAATTTTGGACGAGAAATTAACTCTCGAAAAAATTATTTAAAAATTATTTACAAAATTTAGAACATGCAATCACAAACTTCCAGTCGAAGCTGATAGATAGACTAATACTGATAGATCTTTAAGAATATATATAATATGTGATGAACTTCAATATGTTATTGGATGTTTATTTTTGTCCTCATTACATATGAAACTTTTCGATAAGAAGTATTGTCGTGTGAATATTTTAAGCTTGGGAATATTGTGTATACCACAAATGTTGATTCACTGATGAGACTGTCTTTGTTTGCTTAAAATGTGTATTGGTCTGTAATCATTAATATGTTCTCATGACACTAACCTTCCTGATTTAACTTTGTTTTCCGTTTATATGTAAATATATTTGTTCTTGTACCTCATATACCATGGATTGTCCAGGTACTAATGAAAAACAAACAAGTAATCATGTCTATGACTAGAACTGGCCATGGATTCTAGTAGCATTTTGCAGTGCCCACCTATTTTGTAATATTTACATTTGCAAATATCTTTTTTGGATGATTTTATTGAGGAGAAAATATGTTCAATTCTGTGTGAATGTTATTTGGGGGCCAGAGGTCATAGTGCGACCGAATCACAGAGCGGGGTGATATTGTGTGTACATATTTCTGTCACGAGGCCACTTATTTTGGAATATTCCTAAGCAAATAATAAGGAATAAGATTAAATGATAAGCAATATGGATATTTTTTTCAATCACGAGATGAGATGTATAATAAATCTTCCGATGTGAATAAGGTTTTGAATATTATAATTGGCCTAAATCCACACTCACCTTTTTAGTCAAAATTAATTCGTCTCAAATGTAAATATAAGTAATAAACAACAATGTAAAAAGTTTAGTTGGTACGTGATCAAATCTACTGAGAAGCCCAGTGAAAACCCGAATTGATCACGTGACCAACTAAAAGTTCATTTTCCAGAGAACTTTTTAACATTGTTGTTTATTTCTTAAATAAAACATTAAACTTACTAACTGATATAGTTTGGATTTATCTAATAGGAAGTGTTGAAATTCCACGTTTTCATTGAAGCTTAATTGTGATTCAATAACTACATCTTCTCCTTTAGAGAGCATGTATACTTTTGCATTGATTTTATTTAGATTTAACCAGTTAGTACATGCAATTATATTTCAATGTATTTTATTTATACTTTGATTTAGCTGTTTATATTAATAATTCAATAAACATGTAACACCTGTTATTGTTTCTTATTATGAAGAGAAATATAGATATACATATATAAACATGTGCATGCATATATAGAACCTGAAAACAGACTTGTTTACTCTTACGATATCTCCGTATTTTGTACGGATTTTTAGTCTAAAATAAAAAGACAAGCATTGCTGTTTTGAAATACAAAATCGGAAATACGTTCTTTTGGAATTGAGCAGTGAGTTTCCGTCATGATCTGTCTTTGTTTAACGCTTTTGAATTGCTAAAAAGGAACAAGATTTCAAACACTTAAGAGATGTCTGGTTACCAAAAAAATGTGATATTATATATGACAAATATCATGTTGTTTATAAAGTTTTTGTAATTAGAAAAGCAGCTTTCTTTCATAAAATATTTTAAAATTGATGGAAAGTTCAATCTTACTGGTAAATGCCAAATCTAACGGAGAAATCAAGTTGAAAATACTGAGAGACCACGATATCGGTAAACAGGTCTTTGAAAATCCATACCAGAAGATTTGTAGAAACTTTGCGAAACACAGCTCATAAACAATCTAAAAAATCTTGACCATTGGGGATTTCTTTTTAGCTTTGTAATTTTGGGATTCAGAAATACTAACTATTATTTATTTGCTATGGTTGATTAATTAATAAAATCTTTCATAATTCGACCCCTTGAAGGACATATAATACGAACAAAAATTGAATAGCGATAACGTGACATTGCATGTGAATTCTAAATTAAGAATTTTTCGGTTCGCTTATTCCAGAAGTGCGCATAGTTCAATATTGCGGACTGCAGTAAACAACGTGCTCCGAGAAAGTACACTGAAAAACGTTATTTAGGAACGCTCAGCTGTGAAGGTAGAACAAGTAAATTAAAGCATTAGAATATAACATCAAAAGAAACAGGACAACAATAAAACTTTTTTCATGAAATAGAATATTCGTATATCGCAAACGACTTGCACCCCCTATTCCAAAGCAGACGACACAGCTGGTGTGAATCCTATCATGACATCAAGTCGAACAAAGAACGAAGAGTTGTTGAGCTGACGAACTTGACAGCCCACTTTATATGTTTACAGTCACAATGATAAAGGCAATATTTTGCATCTTTTCCAACTTTGAAAACGATGTTGACTCGGTATTTGTTGTATTGATATTATACCATTCATGCTTTTACCGACACTCTCCACGGGAGAGGAATACGATAGAGCGGCCTATGATCACTGCTGGTATCAACTCAAAAGTAGCTTTTGGTAAGTCATATAAAATAGCATGATTGTTGACATACAATTCGTTTCAAACTTCTTATAATTAGTATAATAATAATAACCTACAGCATGATGGATAAATATATATTTTAAAACTTTACCTTAGTATATTCACAGCTTGTAAGGAACTGCCCTCTGAAGACTGGGGGACAAATTTTATGGGTGTCAGATTATTTACAGTGATGGAAAATTTAATTTTATTTCCAAGATGACTAGGAACAGATTATTTTTGTTTTTCTTCACTGGAAAAAGGTTTGGCAAGGTGGTAAACATTGAAACTGTTGCATGTTGTTTGCTGGTCTGATGAAATTGAAATCTTTATTTCACTACTGCTGCATAAATTAATTAGAATACATGTATTATATACAGACTATAGTCAGGCAGTGGGGCTTTTCAGTGTAAGAATTTCGGGTAAAAAATGATTGGCCAATCAAATATTACATGTATAATTAGATTTTATTTTTGCTGGTATATATGTATATACATGTATTTATTTTATCTATTTTTTTCAGCCCCCAACATGAAGGTACATCCTGGTATAGGACCATACATGTACCCATGTAGTAAATTTCCTCAGTACCTTTATCACTTTACCTATTTGGTGTCACCAATTTGAGGAAAAAGAGATGTTAATTGGCCTCCGTTAATTGTGGCACCAGGCCACTAGGTCTTGTTGGATAGCTGCAGATGAAGAATGCTAAACTGAACCAGTTGAAATGCAGTTTTGATGCTCATGGATAGCAGAAAAGGGGATCTTGCTTCCAGTATAATAATAATAGTAATGGTAAAGTAATCATTTAGATTTTGCCACGCCAAATTTGATGTGTAGGGAATTGGTAGTTTACATCTTCTGCAAGTTATATATACATGTAATGTATGTAATATGTAATGGTTTGGGTATGGATATCGTCCAGGGTAGCTCAGTCGGTATAGAACATGACTAGTGATGCAGGGGTCTTTGGTTTGATTCCTGGTCCAGCAATACATTTTCTTCTGTCCTGTTACATATATATGTTCACCGAAATTCTATGTATAGGATATAGACATCGTGGGAAATATATTTTGATGTTTTACTGCAGATAATATTGTTAAATTTTATAAACATGTATTACCGATAAATTCATCAAGTACATAGTACAAGATATATGAAAGTGAGCTCCAGACCATGCTGTTAATGATTTAACTACTACAGCTCAACTAAAGAATGACTTCCCATCTCTTCCAAAAAAAAGTAGGACAAGAATCACTTGATGAAACTGAACTAAAATAGACTTCTTTTCTTTTCAATTTCATATTATCTCTTGTTTGAGTGTCACATTTGAAGTGGCAACTGACCACTTCACATGGATTTTTTTTTTTTCATTTTTCATAAATAGTCTATTTTGTAAGTGTTAGGTCTGGCTTTGGGGCCACCAACCTATAAAAATCTCAGCTCAAAACTCATCCTCAAATCTCAGAATTCTGCCTCACCTGAGATTTTCAAAAAACGCCGTGCCACCAACATTTCCGAGATTGATCTCACGTAAGCTGAGATTTGAGAAAAATCTTAGATATATTTCCGTTGTCATATGCGGCCTTTTTTCGAAAAATGCAAGGATTTGTTGAATCGATTATTGAATTTACCTTTTATACAGTTGTTCATCCATTATTTAGGTGTAGATCGCAAAAAAACACATCCCCCACTTCCTTGTCTTTTATTTGCTGTTTTGCTTGATTCAACCGAAAGGATTCCAATACGACATTTGCGACAATAAATGTTTATGTAACCCTCGTAAATATATTTCTGCACAGGTAAAACATAAAAAACATATCAAAACTTTGTAGTCTTGGCTCGTCTGTCGACATAAACACACAAAAACATACCCGAGGCGTCACTTCCGCCATCATGACGTTATGTGAAGCAGGTAGGCGGGTCAAGACTATATTTCCCCAAGCTATTGATATATAAAACAGTGTTTTCTTGTTGTTTTGTTTTTTGTTAGATACTTAATTCTTCATAGCAAAAAAAAGCGTTTGAACTATAGGGACTTTATGTATTTGGAATAAAAGTAAGTGATATTTTTCTAGCAGATCAAAAATAAATAAATGATTTTTTATGAATAATTAAAAAAAATTATTTTTAAAAAAACCCTCGTAATATAGCTTAATTTCCCTCAGGCTGTGATAAATTTTGGGAGTGTTCCAAGGTTGTGGTTTAGTGCGATAAGATGAACAGCGAACCTATCCAGGGACGGGTAAGAAGCGTGTTCTCAAGGTTTTTAAGTTTTTTTAAAGATATTTTTAACGTATGCCTATTGTAGGGGAACATTTAGTTTCTGGCCCTCTCCCCTTGTCAGTTGAAATAAGGAAGTCGGCTAAATTTTGAATTAAAGGGATGAAGGATGTATGGTCACATGACTCAGTTGATTTACGTCATAATCTCTGATAAAATATGTACAAAACAAGATTGAAACCACAGTACTTGTATAATTTTTTGACTGTTTGTTTGCGTTCACCATCTAGTATAAAAATATCTGAAAATATTCAACATTTCTTGCAAATATTATCAAATTACGGAATAGATTAATCCACTCTGCCGTTTCCCTACTCTGCGCGTCCAGTGCGTCTTTGACGTCATAGTGGATCTCTTAGTTCAGTAAGATCATACACGGTAAATACGGGTAGTATAAAATCATAAAAACGGGCCATAATATGTACATGGTAGGGTATTTTGTAAATTTCAGAACGCAAAAAATATTTTTACATGGTTGTTGACGGAAAAGTTCTGTGGGTTTGTCTTATTTCGCTTATTTCAGTAATGTGTGACGTCATAGTTGGGTTTTCCCGTACTCGAAAAATGTAAACATGACACGTTATTCTCATGATCATGAATCGTTTAACTTTGCCCCGTGCAATATTGAGCTCAGCTTCACCAATCGATATTTTTACAGTTAATCAATACAATGACGACCTTCAACTTCGACGTAAATTTTCAAATATTGAAATTAATTTTTTATGGTTTAAGTTGTCCTAAAAAAGTCGTAAATTTCCGTCTCCAGATGTGGTGTTACAAAAGAATCTTGCTTTTTCGAATTTTTAACCCTATTCATACACTAGAATATATTAAAAGACACATTTCCGCTGGTATATTTTTTATCTATGGTGAAAAATTTCAATTATCGACCGAGTAATGGACCCAGAAACACGGAGAATAAAAGCTCCGCTCAGACACTGTGGGGTATGGTATTTGTCACTCAATATCTCAGAAATAAGTCTAGAATCCTATTGATATGTCTGCTTTATAGTATGTAGAACATACTAAATAAGATATATACAAAATATGAAAAAAATTAAATGACAGGTATTTTTTCAGCTAAAGGTCCTTCATCCCCTTAAGCGCATGTTAATGGTAGAAGCAAACTAACACATCCCATTTTTCTATAATCCTCCATGACGATTTAAATGATCTCCGAAAGTATCATTTTTATTATAATTTATAATAATATTTTTATATAAAAAAACGTAATTATAAACAACGAATATTGCACAACTCGACCAAAAACATTGTTACATTGGAAACCCAACTCAATCTGGCATAATTGAGTGGTCTAATGATCATAAGAAACTGATTAATCCCGTATACGTGTACAAGTTTCACTGCGTAATGAATTTGTAACATTTTTTAAAAACACGCGAACGATATTTTTTTTTCAAAAACTTTCCATCCGTGCATTTCAATGTGATTTATACATGTATCTCAGGATGGCCACAAGTCAAGTTTATTCTCATAAATAAAATAAACGCGAACAATCAAGGATTTTAAACACAACGCATTGCTCATGTCAGGCACGTAGCAACAGGAGGGGGGGGGGGCTTTTTTCAGACATAACTTTTACTATTGAACATATTCATTCAAAGGCCAGCCTCCCCCACTTTTAGCAACAGTAAAGTGAAATAAGGGATATGTAGTATTGTATTCAAAAACG
>PRKT01001615.1:52247-63797 GCA_003671525.1 Saccostrea glomerata | reverse complement strand
TTAGCTCAAAGTTTAATATCTTATAACAGAATTCTTGCTACTTTATAAACATTATTGCATAAATACTTTCTATATGTATGCCGAACTGCCCAGTCTGATGTAAAGCTTATATCATGATAGGGAAAACATCTAAAATATGGATTTTGAGTTTTTATCTCATGTTCATGTGTTTCTATACATATTATTATTGATTACACTCCTATATTATTTTGTATTGTTTTGAATTATAATTAATCTCCATAGATTTTATTGCACATACTTATATACACCAATTACAAATCAATTGACTTAATATTTTCCAATAAATTCAAGTTGTTTGAATAAATATTTTGTGTCTGCATGACAATGTTTCAACCATATCAACATAATTGTATGATTGAGATTGTCGACGTCACTTTTTCTGTCGATTTTTGAAACATACTTCATTTACGATTAATATTTCCATTCTCTATTTATCAAGCAATACTTAAAGTAATAGAAAATGGCTATAACCAATTTAATTTTGATATATCTAATTTTTTTTAGCCTTGACTTGTTTTTATTCAGAAAACAAAAAGGCTGTGAGCCAATGCTCACAAGTAATACCCCCACTCTGATGAGAATATATACTTTCATGTTAACACATCCAAGTTCAGTTACTGGCAAACACAAATAAACAGGAAGTTGGTATCAGATTCATACAAAAAGAATCCAACCATATATCATGTGTCAACAAAGTATACATGTGCTAAACTTTCAAGCATCTGCCATGAGTGGTTGCTGGGAAAACTGAAAATTTGATATGTATGGTACGGATAGACACACGGATAAACAGGAAATTGACTTTTTGGATTTGAAGAATCAAAGTACTGAAAGTACTGTTACAAGTTGATGGTATTGTTTGCTTGTTTGTTGTTTAATGTCTCTCTCAAGAATTTTTCACTAATATCATATGGAGAAGCCACCACTTAGCTGCAAATTTTGTCCTATACTAAGTGTAACTTTACAACCATTGAGCAGTGAGGAGTCTTTTTTATGCCATCACCTACTGCAACATGTTCCGGACCTTGGTTCATACTGTCTCATCTGAAAGACCGGTCTCCATATCCCACAATGGATCAACTCTTAACTTTGAGGCTCTAGAGCAGAAGCTCTAACCACTGTGAGGTTCGGACTCGATGTGTTTTAATACTAACCTCAAAATGGATCGTTCGTCCTGCACACTAAGTTTTTTCTTTCTCCCTGTTCTAAGCTTATTCTCCATGGAACCTTTTCTGATATCACTTTATCACTGCACAAACTGTACATCGATTTAGTCCTAGGCACTTTGCAATTTCTGATTGTTTTATTCCACTCTGAAAACTATTTAATAAAAACTCAAAATCCATATTTTAGATGTTTTCCCTATCATGATATAAGCTTTACATCAGACTGGGCAGTTCGGCATACATATAGAAAGTATTTATGCAATAATGTTTATAAAGTAGCAAGAATTCTGTTATAAGATATTAAACTTTGAGCTAATAAATTTAATATCTACCCCAGGGCCTGACAGACCTAGTGGCTACCAGTGAGATGAAACTGCAGTGTATACAGAGGGATATTCAGAAAAAGCAGAAACTTCTAAAAAATAAATTAGATAGCAGATGGGAATCCAAAATCATTGACGAGACAGAAAAGCACAGAGGATCAGTACAAACAAAGCTAAAGCGTTTGTATTTTTTTATTATTAACTTTTTGTATTTCAAGTTGGTTGTAAATTGGCAGTTGAACCTATAATTCACCAAAGGACAAGTTACTATGTAAAAAGTCAGCTGTGGTCAGCTTCAGTATAAAGAATATGGCCTTCACTTTTGAGTTTGTTTCTTACAAAAGAACAGAGAATGAAGAGTTGTTTGCTATATGTTTGAGGCCCAATTAGGATATATAAATTTTTTAGGTCACCTGAGTCACCCAGGTGACCAATTGCTATCTTGTTTTCATCCGCCGTTGTGTATCGTGTGTTAACATTTGAACATTTTCAGCTTCTAGTCTGAACCGCTTAACCAATTTCAGTCAAAGAATGGGTGGACTTAATGCACTATTTTGGATCGTTTTGCGACTTCTCTACCAAGCTGTAAATGAAGTGAATCCAAAATAGATTATGATCAATGGAAAGAGCAACATATGTACAAAATTAATGCCCTGTTTCCATGAATCAAAATTGAAGCAACCATACATAAGTGTCGTCTCCCGGAATTTGACATGAACCTGGAGTGGTTTTTAGGTCACATAATCAATATTTTTAGAAGGCGGGGCTTTGATCAGCGTCATTGTTGACATCTCTCTCTCTATCCCTCTCTCTCTCCTGAAGGGTTGGGCCAAAACCACTAAAATCAGTGCAATTTTTAAAAATCTCATTCTTTACTCCTTGTAATCAAGCAGTCAAACTGTTGGCATAAATGTAATGAGCATTGAGCCCTCTACCAAAATTGTGAAATTCATGGCCCAAGGGTCAAGGGTTCTAGTGCTAGGGCGGGGCAATATAGATTACTCAGTATATAGGCCTTTCAACTAATTTTTCAAGTTGCACATATAGTAAAAAACATTGCATAGACTTATTCAACATAACTATGTTCCTGGTTATTTTTTTTAATGCCCAGGAGCAGAGAAGAAGATTTTCAAAGAAATAATGCATTTTCACTATATAATCTATCTAGCCCCACCCTAGACTAGAACCCCTGACCCCAGGGCCTTGAATTTCTAATAATGTAGAAGAATAAATCATGTTGAAATTTGCCATAGAACCCTTTCTATATAATCTAGAAGAATAAATCACGCTGAAATTTGCCGTAAAACCCTTTCTGTATATTGTAGAAGAATTAATCATGCTTTCTATATAATGTAGAAGAATAAATCATACTATGCAAGTGTTAATATATTGTGATCAGTTTTGTCCTGTAAGTCTTCTGAAACCCAAATATGTTTTTAATATTTATAATGCAAGTAAAGAATACTCAATTAATCTTAAAAGAAACCTCTAGCCAAACAAAAACAAGAAGCCCATGGGCCACATCACTCACCTGAGCACATGGGCAAGTTAAACAAGAGGCCCATCGGCCTTATAGGTCACCTGAGTATCATGTTACAGATTTCCAACATTTTAATTTGGTATGTGTATAAACCAAAAGTCATGAAATTCACAATTTTGAAAGTGGCACCATTATTTATCATAACTTTACACTTAGCATGCTTACTTTGGATACTTAATACCCTCCATAACCCCGGGGCCCTGAAATTAACCATTTTGGAAGGGGCACATTTTTTAATCATAAATATGTACCTACATATACATCATTGGCATAATACCCAGGAGCAAAGCAAAAGATTTCCAAAGAATTCATGCATTTTTTTTTTTACAATATATTTATTAGAGCCCCGCCTTTACACCAGAAACCCTGACCCTGGGGCCATGAAATTGGGAAGAAGCATCCTTCCTCATCATAACTATGTACATAGTTTGAAGGTTTTTAAAGAATTTATGCATTTTCACAATATAATCAAATATGATCTAGGGGCTATAAAATTGGGAAGAAATGTCCTTCTCATTATATTTATGTACATCGTTCATTGGTTAAATACCGAAGAGCAGAGAGGAAGATTTTAAAAGAATTTATGCATTTTCACTATATTATCAATTCAGCCCCGCCCTAACACCAGAAACCCTAACCCAGGGGCCATAAAATTCACAAATTGTAAGATGTAATCTTATTCAACAAAACCATTTACTTTGTTCGTTTATTTAATAGAAGATGATTTTCAAAGAATAAATGCATTTCCACAATTTAATCAATACAGCCTCGTCCTAGCACCAGAACCCCTGACCCTGGGGCCATAAAATTCACAATTTTGGAAGAGGCATTCTTGTTCATTATAACTATGTACTTAGTTTGTAATTAAATAACCAGGAGCAGAGAAAAAGATTTTCAAAGAATTAGTGCATTTTCACTATATACTGTAGGCCTTTCAACTGCCACTAGGGGTCGGTTTTCTGGACAATAACTCACTGCTGAAACCATCGTCGGAAACCCAAGGGTGATCTCGTCTTTACTTTTCACTTGTGGGCAAACTCGCCGAAAAATCATCGTATGTAATTAAATATCATTTGATTGGCCGCATTACATGCGTTACAACGAATCACAGTTCACATTATGTATGCAAGTTTGGCATTGCCAAAAACATGAAAAACTCATTCCGTAGTTTACACATCTGATAAATCCACTCACCAGTGCATATAGCAGTTAGAAAGAGGTACTCCTTCATAATATCTGAACATATTTGGTATGAATACTCATCTAATAAAAGAAAAAGTGAGCAAGCTCACATACCCCACGCTCCCCCAAAACTCAAAGTGCTGAAAATCCCAGAAAAAATGAAAGAATCAGAATTTTCTGGTAATATGCACATTAACAAATTGTGTCCTAAATACTAGTATCTGCAAAGTTTGATGAAATTCTGTGCAGCGGTTTATGAGGAGTTGCGCTGACAAACTGTTCAACACTATATTCAAGATATCCCCAAAAATCCAAGTTGTAAAGTGCCGAAATTCCCGGAAAAAAATAAAGTAAAAGGAATTTCCTGGTAAAATGCACATCTATACATTGATTTTAAATATCTCCAAAGTCTGACGAAATTCTGTGCAGCGGTTTATGAGGGCTCGCGCTGACAAAATGTTCATCTGTATATTCAAGGTATGGCCAAAAATCTAATTTGAAAAGTGCCAAAATTCCCTGAAAAATAAAGGAATTGGAATTTCCTGGTAATATGCACATCTACACACTGTGTCCTAAATATTTCCAAAGTTTGATGAAAATCTGTGCAGCGGTTTATGAGGAATTGCGCTGGCAAAATGTTCATCTCTATATTTAAGGTATGGCCAAAAATCTAAGTTGAAAAGTGTGGAAATTCTAAAAAAAATAAAGGAATCGGAACTTCCTGGTAATATGCACATCTACACATTGTGTCCTAAATATCTGCAAAGTTTGACCAAATTCTGTGCAGCGGTTTTTGAGGAGTTGCGCTGACAAACTATTCATCTCTATATAAAAGGTATGGCCAAAACCTAGTAAGTTTTTAGTGCGGAAATTCCCGGAAAAAAATAACGTAATAGGAATTTCCTGGTAATATGCACATCTACACATTGTGTTCCAAATATCTGCAAAGTTTGACTAAATTCTGTGCAGCGGTGTTTGAGGAGTTGCACTGACAAAAAAAAGGACTGACTGACTGACTGACTGACACTCTGACACTCGGATGGACGGGTCAAAAACATTATACCTCACGCAACTAGTTGCGTGGGGTTGCGTTGGGTTGCGTTGGGTATAAAAATGTTCTTTCAAAAGACACCAAGGTCAATGACCTTGTGACTTTGACTGTGACCTACATGCTAAAAATAGAGGCAGAGGCAGAGAAGAAGATTTTCAAAGAATACATGCATTTTCACTATATAATCAATAGAGCCCCCAAACTAACACCAGAACAACTGACCCTGGGGCCATAAAATTCACAATTCTGAAAGAGGCACTCTTGCTTATCATAACTATGTGCTTAGTTAGTTTATTTAATACCCAGAAGCAGAGACAGTGCTCCAAGTTGCAACTAAAATGGTCGCATTTGCTACCAAAAAGCTGATTTTGCAACTAGAAATAAAAACACACTCGCATTTTCGCGACTGAGAAAATTTGGACTGGAAACGTCCATTTTTAAGATCGGGATTGAGATTTCTCTATCATACTATCAAGAAAATGTTTGAACACATATACTTAAATACACTTTACAAAGCGTCGCATGGACTTAGATCATGTAATGTTATCGCAGCATACTGTACAAAGTTTGATAGAACCAGAGACGTGTATAAATAATGTTCCTGATAGAATGGCATCCATACTTCGTAACCTTTCTAAGATCCGACCTTGTTATTGAAACATTTGGTCAATTGCTTGCATATCATGCACAATGAATTATGCTAATAAAGTGTTTTGGCGGCATTTATAATGACTGTGTAATGGGTTAGGTACGTAGTAGTAAGTAAACATGACAAACAGCAGGCAAAGTCCTGTCTCAACAGCAGTCAAGCTTGTATATTCATTGGATAAAATTTTATTTCTGTGATCAGATTACTTGTGTTCTTCTGCACAACTATAAGGGTACATGTATTCAATAAAAATAATTCATTCAAGCTAGCAAATTTTTATAGTCACAGTAATAAGAAATCTTTGTTATAATAAAGACGTAATACATATTCTTACATAAATTATCAAGTTTGATTCACAAAATTATTTTTTCTTCTTGCGAGTGAAATATTTGATTATGGCGACCAGAAATTCTGAAATGGCGACCAAAAAAAAATTGAGGTCGCCATTTTGCGACCTAAGAGCAAGTGTGACTTGGAGCACTGAGAGAAGAAGATTTTCAAAGAATAAATACATTTTCACTATAAAATCTATTGAGCCCCGCCCTAACACCTAAACCTCTGACTCTGGGGCCATAAAATTCACAATTCTGGAAGAGGCACTCTTGCTCATCATGAATATGTACTTTGTAAATTTACTTAACACCCAGGAGCAGAGAAGTAACTACCATAATTTACATAATATAGGTCGATGCTTTTTTTCTCAGAACGGCTTGGATCGCCCAATATACAGAATTCGACCTTTTTAAGGCTCAAGTTTCCGAAAAATGCCCTTAAATCAGTTAAATTTACGTCAATTTCAAAGCAAATCTGTGCCACTTTCGTAACTTTTTAAATTATTTTACGCAGAAAAATTAATGCCCCGGTGAACAGTTAAGAATAAAATATTTATTCCATTGCTTTCTAACAAAATAAATTCCATTAACTATCCGTTGATGACAAAACATTGCTACATCTACCGATCTAGTAAATAATTTCTCAACGTAATATCCATTAACATCATGCGGTGTCCATCTTGTGAAGTTGGAAGTCGAGATCGTGTACTAAAAGTTCAACCGCAAACGTATTAAAATTTAGAATATGGAAAAGTTTTCACAATCACAACTGTAGTCTTTTTAAAACCATTTATAAATTAGTTACGATTAAAAATTGTGAATGTACACTCAATTAAATTAATAGCATGTTAATATGATTTCTATTCTTCACTGTTCCTTGCTTGATTCCTTGATATATACATGCAATGGTCATTTGCGTGTTTTAGTAAATCCCCGGAGAAGAAATATAACAAGAGGCCCATGGGCCTTATAGGTCACCTGAGTATCATGCAACAACTTTCCAACAATTGAATTTCCTCGTGTTTTCAAGCAAAGGCTATGAAATTCACAATTTCAAAAGAGACACCATTGCTTATCATAACTATACACCTAGCTAGCTTAATTTGGTAACTTAATACCCAGAGGTAGATCAGAGTAACAAAGAGAAAATGCATTTCAACTTTTTAACAGTTGTGCACCCCACCCCACAGGAACCATTGACCCTGGGGCCGCACATTTCAAAATGTTGGAAATTTTATCATGAATTACTGGTTGATTACTAATGAAGAGGAGATTTCAAGGCATTAATCTATCTTGAGACTTTAAAGCCCCCCGACTCTGGTACCCCTGACCCAAAGGCCCAGAAATTAGCCATTATGGAAGTGGCACATTTCATCATCATTAATATGTACTTAGATCATTGGCATAATACCCAGGAGCAAAGGAAAAGATTTTCAAAGATTTCATAAAGTTTCATTATACAGTTGCATAAGCATTATAACCCTGAACTTACACCAAACCCCTGACCCAGGGGCCCTGATATTAATAATTTTGGAAGAGGCAGTCTCCTCATCATAACTCTTTACATGGTTCACTGGTTTAATACCCAGGAGCAGAGGAGAAGATTTTTAGAGAATTCATGTATTTTCACAATATAATCAATAGACCCCATCCTAATACCAGAAACCCAGACCCTGGGGAAATGAAATTCATAGTTTTGGAAAAGGCAGCCTTATTCAACATAACTATGTACTTGGTTAGTTCATTTAATACCCAGGAGCTGAGAAGAAGATTTTTAAAGAATTAATGTATCTTTTACTATATATAATCAGAAGAGCCCCACTTAACACTAGAAACCCAAACCCAGGGACCCTGAAATTCACACTTTGGAAGAGGCATCCTAGCTCCCTTATCGTAACTATGTACATAGTTCACAGGTTTAATACCCAGGAGCAGAGGAGAAGATTTTTAAAGAATCAATGTTTATTTCACTATATAATCGATCGAGCCCCACCCTAACACCAGAACCCCTGACCCTGGGGCCATGAAATTCACAAATTTGGAAGAGGCAGCCTAATTATGTATTTGTTTGTGTATGTGTTTATTATATACCCAGGAGCAGAGAAGAAGATTTTCAAAGAAATAATGCATTTTCACTATATAATCTATATAGCCCCGCCCCAGCACCAAAGAACCCCTGACCCCAGGGACTTGAAATTCACAATTTTGGAAGAGGCAGCCTTATTCAACATAAATATGTACTTGGTTAGTTTATTTAATGCCCAGGAACAGAGAAGAAGATTTTCAAAGAAATAATGCATTTTCACTATATAATCTATATAGCCCCACCCTAGCACTATAACCCCTGACCCCAGGGCCATGAATTTCACAATTTTGGTAGAGAACTCAATGCTGATTACAATCATCCAAACAGTTTGACTGCTTGATTTCAGGAGTAAAGAAGATTTTTAAAGATTGCACTAATTTTAGTGGTTTTGGTCCCACCACTCTGGCCCCAGGGAGGCAGGGGCCATGAAAATTACAAATTTGGAAGAGGCAGCCTTATTCAACATAACTATGTATTTGGTTTGTTGATTATATTCCCAGGAGCAGGGAAGAAGATTTTCAAAGAAATAATACATTTTCACTAGGGCTGTCACGGTTCCAAAATTTTTCGGGTCGGGTCGGTTCTGATTTTTTTAGGTTCGGTTTCGGGTTTCTCGGGTCGGGTAGGTAATGGAAGAAAAGCTCATGATTTGTATCATTTCCACATTTAATCTTAGAAATTGCAACATTATAACTACCGGTAGTTTAAAGTAGCCTCGACTTAAGACAACAATTGTACCAAATTAATTATTTAAATCACCTTTCAGGGTTTCAGATTTAAATAATTTTTAAGTAACTATAGGACATCTGGCATATTTACCAGAAAAGTTATAGGCCATTGTGTCCTAAACTTCCTAAAATTATAGGCCAATAGGAAAGTTAAACAAGCTCAGATTTCTGTCCGACTTTTACAAAATAGTCATTTTATTACATAAAATATTCAAATATGAATATTAATTTTCCTTTTAATAAGGTGGAAATATTATTTTGCTTTCTTTTAAACAAAATTAATATATTGAAACAGAATGGGAATTGTTTTTTTTTTAAATTCCATTCAATGGGTATTTAACTTTATTAGTCCCACCTTTTAATACTTGTACATATATTTATTTCTTGGGAATATAATTTTTAAAAATAGTAATCCAAAAATTAGACTTGTATCTCTAATGATATTCAATGTATAATTACGTTTAAAGATTACATAGAATAATTTTTTTCCCTTAGTAAAACTTTGCAACATTGTCCGTTTCCTGCTATTAGTCCGATCCCATATTCAATCATGGCGGTAAAAAAACAACATGGCATGGATTCCTTCGATATTTTAAACATTCATCACTACTCTTATGCTCCTTGCAGTTGGGTTTGGAAATAAAATTATAGAGTATTTTGTCAAGATCTATTTATACCAAAATGTCATTGGCTGATTGAATCGGCAGTTGCAGAAAGTAGAGAAAAACAATCGGATCTGAAGGGGGGAAAATTATACGACTGGTCCTTATACATACAGAAGATAATCGGCCATTCTGTCCGTTCAATGTCAAACTTATAGGCCAACATGGCAGGTAAATTTATTTCTTTTCCTGCCATTTTGAAATTTTATTGGCAAATGGCCGACGCCAATCTGAAATCCTGCCTTTTCATGACAATGTACTAATAAATCTCTCATTTTTGACGCCATTTTTACAGTAAAATCTTCCCTATTATACATATCGGACCCGAACCGAATTCCGGAAAAACGGAACCGTACCCGTCCCGAAGTAATTGTTCCGCGGTTCCGGGTCATTTCGGGTACCCGTGACAGCCCTAATTTTCACTATATAATCTATATAGCTCCACCCTAGCACTAGAACCCCTGACCCCAGGGCCATGAAGTTCAAAATTTTGGTAGAGGATTCAATGCTGATTTCAATCATACAAACAGTTTGACTGCTTGATGTTCAGGAGTAAAGAAGAAGATTTTTAAAGATTGCACTAATTCTAGTGGTTTGGCCCCACCCCTCAGGCCCCAAGGGGGCAGGGGCCATGAAAATTATAAATTTGGAAGAGGCAGCCTTATTCAACATAACTATGTATTTGATTTGTTTATTATATACCCAGGAGCAGAGAAGAAGATTTTCAAAGAAATAATGCATTTTCACTATATAATCTATATAGCCCCACCCCAGCACCAAAGAACCCCTGACCCCGGGGACTTGAAATTCACAATTTTGGAAGAGGCAGCCTTATTCAACATAACTATGTTCCTGGTTATTTTTTTTAATGCCCAGGAGCAGAGAAGAAGATTTTCAAAGAAATAATGCATTTTCACTATATAATCTATCTAGCCCCACCCTAGACTAGAACCCCTGACCCCAGGGCCTTGAATTTCTAATAATGTAGAAGAATAAATCATGTTGAAATTTGCCATAGAACCCTTTCTATATAATCTAGAAGAATAAATCACGCTGAAATTTGCCGTAAAACCCTTTCTGTATATTGTAGAAGAATTAATCATGCTTTCTATATAATGTAGAAGAATAAATCATACTATGCAAGTGTTAATATATTGTGATCAGTTTTGTCCTGTAAGTCTTCTGAAACCCAAATATGTTTTTAATATTTATAATGCAAGTAAAGAATACTCAATTAATCTTAAAAGAAACCTCTAGCCAAACAAAAACAAGAAGCCCATGGGCCACATCACTCACCTGAGCACATGGGCAAGTTAAACAAGAGGCCCATCGGCCTTATAGGTCACCTGAGTATCATGTTACAGATTTCCAACATTTTAATTTGGTATGTGTATAAACCAAAAGTCATGAAATTCACAATTTTGAAAGTGGCACCATTATTTATCATAACTTTACACTTAGCATGCTTACTTTGGATACTTAATACCCTCCATAACCCCGGGGCCCTGAAATTAACCATTTTGGAAGGGGCACATTTTTTAATCATAAATATGTACCTACATATACATCATTGGCATAATACCCAGGAGCAAAGCAAAAGATTTCCAAAGAATTCATGCATTTTTTTTTTTACAATATATTTATTAGAGCCCCGCCTTTACACCAGAAACCCTGACCCTGGGGCCATGAAATTGGGAAGAAGCATCCTTCCTCATCATAACTATGTACATAGTTTGAAGGTTTTTAAAGAATTTATGCATTTTCACAATATAATCAAATATGATCTAGGGGCTATAAAATTGGGAAGAAA
>PRKT01001615.1:35916-49349 GCA_003671525.1 Saccostrea glomerata | reverse complement strand
AGTATAAGATAAGGTAAAATTACATTTAACAAGTGTTTAATTGTTTAAGTGCCGTAATCAACACATGCTCACCATGCTCACACATACGAAAGGTCATAAACCGACCCCCAATTTTTAACAAAGAAAATAATCAAAGCAATTAACATGGCAGTAAATAATCAGTGCTCTAACTGTAAAAACATTGCTTTGGAGTCGGTAGACAATTAATTGCCCCGAGGGGTGTTGATAGGTAATTATCATTTGACCAGCGCACGTGTGTCACAACATTGGCTTCCTTTCATTGGGACGTATGGAGGGGTGTTAATATTGTTGCACATTATCATTGAGTTATTTTAAACCTAAAATTAATATTTATTTTATTGTATTTCATTAAAAAATGATTTATTACTTTTTCTGGCAGATAAGGTGCATGTGCACTATCAGTATGGAAGCATGTGACATAGGCATGAGTTAAAGTCTAAAAATAACATCGGTAATGGCGGCCTCCTCGGAGACAATTAATCAACATGCAGCTCAAATTACTTTTAACTTGCATTTTCATGTTATTTTGGTATCAAAAGATTATGAAAGTGACATTTTTAAGAAGCATACCTTTCAACATAACTTTCCGAAGTTTAAAATATGGCAATTAACAAAAGAAATTGCATATGTCTCTAGGTAATACTACGGTATGTACGTATGATAGCCGTGTTTCACCTGAAAGAAAAACTTACCAAAATCCCATTGTGATGTAAAATACGCATCCCTTTCTCACAGAAATTTCCTAAAAAGTGCGTATTAAATTCCCCTAAATACGGTAATGCACAATGAATATTTTCACTATATTTTCACTATATTTTCACTATATTTTCTAAAATTGAAAAATAATTTGACATTTAAAATTCTCATTTATATACATACGTCACATAAATCAAATTTCTCAATTTGGTTACTATAATAATTGAAATTCAACTCCTTGTCTTTCAAAATTTGCATGCACATTTGATATTTTCTTGATTTAGCCACTCATGAAATTCAACTGCTTGACTTTAATGATCTTTGATATGCAAAATCAATATTTCAATTTCCCGAAATAAGCTTATCTTGAAATTCAACTCTTCTTGACATTAATTGAAATGGGCATTTAATATGTTTTTCATTGAATGGCATAAGCTCTCCCTACTTCATGAAGGTGAGTTCTAAAAATTAACAAGAGGCACAAGGGCATTGAATCACTCTTCTGATAAATGGTACAATCTATCACTTCTATTACAAGCCTCCAACTCTATTAGTATCATTAGACCCAAAATGCATCAACTTACAAAGTTTGATAATATTAAGCCTGTTTAGACTGAAGATATGATATAATATCAAAAATACCATAAGTAGGTCACAGTGACCTACCTTTTGATTGAAATTTTCTGAGGACTCAAGATACATTAATTGACAAAGACTGATGATTCTAATTAAATAAGTACTCTCTAAGCTAAGCTATTGTAAGCTTATACATACCTGAGATATACAAAAGTAGGTCATCGTGACCTACTTTTTGGTCGACATTCTCCGAAAACCATAGATGCCTCAACTGACAAAGTTTGATGATTCCAAGCGAATAAGTACCAAATATAATCAAATATAGCCATAAAATGTCAAAAGTAGGTCATTGTGACCTACTTTTGGGTCGACGTTCTCCGAAAAGCCATGGTGCCTAAACTGACAAAGTTTGATGATTCTAAGCTAATACATACCTGAGATATACAAAAGTAGGTCACTGTGACCTACTTTTTGGTCGACATTCTCCGAAAAACAAAGATGCATCAACTGACAAAGTTTGATGATTCTTAGTCATTAAGTGCCTGAGATACTTAAATAAAGCCATAAAATGTCAAAAGTAGGTCACTGTGACATACTTTTCGGTTGACGTTCTCCGAAAACCCAAGATGCATTAACTGACAAAGTTTGATGATTTTAGGTCAATAAGTACCAGAGACACTTAATTATAGCCACAAAATGTCAAAAGTAGGTCACCATGACCTACTTTTTGGTCGTCACTCTCTGAAAACCCAAGATGCATCCACTCACAAAGTTTGATGATTGTAAGCCAATAAATACCTAAGAAACTTAAATATAGTGATAAAATGTCGAAAGTAGGTCATCGTGACCTTCATTTTGGTCGACATTTTTCAAAGACCCAAGATGCATCTACTGAATAAGTTTGATGATCATAGGTCTGCGGGTAATCGAAATATGCGTTTTAAACAATTTAGAAACAAATGTCGTCAAAATTCAAAAAGTAGGTCACAATGACCTACTTTTTCATAAATATGTTTTTAGGTCCCAAGATGCATCAAAGTACAAGTTTTGATGATTCTAAACCTCCCAGTATCTGAAATAATTGGATTTAATGTTTTTAATAGGATAAGTCATTAAGTTCAAAAAGTAGGTCACGGTGACCTACTTTTAAGTTGACATTGTTCGCAGACCCAAGATGCATCAACTAAGAAAATCTGATGATCATAAGCCATAAAGTGTCCAAAATATGCCTTCAAATCAATTTGAAAACAAATCCCCGCAAAATTTTAAAAGTAGGTCACAGTGACTTAATTTGCATCATGTCATAAGATGCATCAACTTACAAGATTTGATGATCCTAGTCCTTATAGTAAGCAAAATATACACATTTTTATTAATTGTAAATTTAGGTCAACTTTGAAATGACCTTGAGACCACGGTAATTCCCCGTGCAAATTTTAATCTGTGACATATCCTGATCCTTGTATGTTAGTTTGGTGAAAATCTGCCTGGTGGTTATGGAGAAAAAGAAGATTATTTAGCAACCAGTACTTTTGGTTTTGTTTTCCTGATTATCTCCCCTTGTTTAAGGGTCCCAACCCTTATTTTAGTATAAATGGTAGCCCTTGGGCCAAGGATACCCTGTGACAAATTTGGTACTGATTGGCCAAGGGGTTCTTGAGTTATGGCCCATATTCTAAAAAGTTTACGCACACCGCACAAATGGCCATAGCATTAGCTCTTTGAGCCTTTGGCTCAGAAGAGCTAATAAAAATTGCAATAATAGATTAGGGTGAGTTCACCATGCATCGGACACATACCTTGCTTTGGACAAATTTAGGCAATAAGCTCTCTTTCAACTTAAGAGTTCTGTGTATTTATTTGTTTCTGTCTTAAAGATGAAGATTTAATTTTTTTAATGATACCGATTGTTATTATCATGTTGTGATAAAAATACCCCGAGAATGGCCTTGAAGTTATGTCATATTTTACATCATCAAAGGGGAATAACCAGAAATTTATGATTTTACAATTTTTAGAGTTATCATTCTTTTAAATTCGACTTGCATGGAACGAGTCGGACTTTGATGAATTTTGTCAGGGATTGGTATTTTTACATAAATTATAAAGAAATTTCACTTCAATGTTTGTTTAATTCTTATTAGAGCTGGTTTTAACTAGTATGCTAATTTCACCGTACATCGGACACTAATTAACCATGCATCTGACATATTCCGATGCAAAGGTAATCACTACTGTTTTTATACAGAACCCAACTGACAGGTGTTTTTTGCGGGAATAGAAAATAAAAACTCCTAATTTTCAGTCAAATACAAGTTATAGATATATGACGTCAAGAATCTGACTCAATTTATTTCTACAAACCAGAGTATGAAAACCCATGAGAAAAACGCGCGAAATACCGCATTACAAGCATTTTAAAGTATTTCTAAGGCAAAGTGGGGCATCTTGAATCGTTCTACATTTGTGCAACGATATTGTCAATTAAAATTAAGTTGAGGGTTATTTCTTAGATAAAAGATAAAAGTATATCCATATCAAGGATTTTAAGGCACTGTCATAAAGGTATGATAATTATGTTTCCGGTCTAAATACCGTTTTTCCGATGCATGGTAAACAATGTCCGATCCATGGTGAATTCTTAGTTATTTTTAAAAACTCGATTTTTGATGATATTTTATCAATAAAGGACATATATTTGTGTCCCGAATTGATATTTTAATCACAAACTAAATGTTAAGCCCCATTTTGATAATTTTCCGTCGGAAGCGATATCGCTAGAACTCGTTGATGTACAAGGGTATCCGATGCATGGTGAATTCACCCTATATTTCTTTAGTAAAAATAGGATTCTGAACAGCCCTTACCACTAACTGGGAATGTAAATCCTCAGCAAAACTCATTACTTCCTTTACTTCTTTTGGCTGTTTATCACTGCTTAACAGAGCTGGCCTGGAAAAAATAGAAAAAGAACAGTTGCCTTTGAATTAACAAATACAATGAAGCGCATTGAAGTGGTAAAATTTTCCATTCAAATGGAACATTTTGAGCTATCTTAAGAACGTTTATTGTCATCTTATGACACGCCCATTTCTTTAGAAATGGATAAAACGGTCAATGTGTTTATTCGAATACCTGTAGAACAGGTTTTCCATAAATATAATAGCCAATGAAATTGACGGTCTAAATAAACTCCTTCAATGAAGCCCATTGGAGTGGTAAAATTTTCCGTTCGAATGGAACGTTTTGAGCTATCTTTAGAACGTTTATTGTCATCTTATGACACGCCCATTCCTTTAGAAATGGATAAAATGGTCAATGTGTTTATTCGAATACCTGTAGAACAGGTTTTCCATAAATATAATAGCCAATGAAATTGATGGTCTAAATAAACACCTTCAATGAAGCGCATTGGAGTGGTAAAATTTTCCATTCAAATGGAATGTTTTGAGCTATCTTTAGAACGTTTATTGTCATCTTATGACACGCCCATATCTTTAGAAATGGATAAAACGGTCAATGTGTTTATTCGAATACCTGTAGAACAGGTTTTCCATAAATATAATAGCCAATGAAATTGATGGTCTAAATAAACTCCTTCAATGAAGCGCATTGGAGTGGTAAAATTTTCCGTTCGAATGGAACGTTTTGAGCTATCTTTAGAACGTTTATTGTCATCTTATGAAACGCCCATTTCTTTAGAAATGGATAAAACGGTCAATGTGTTTATTCGAATACCTGTAGAACAGGTTTTCCATAAATATAATAGCCAATGAAATTGATGGTCTAAATAAACACCTTCAATGAAGCGCATTGGAGTGGTAAAATTTTCCGTTCGAATGGAATGTTTTGAGCTATCTTTAGAACGTTTATTGTCATCTTATGACACGCCCATTTCTTTAGAAATGGATAAAATGGTCAATGTGTATATTAGAATACCTGTAGAACAGGTTTTCAATAAATATAACAGCCAATCAAACTGAAGGTCTACTTAAACACTGATTAAGCACATGTTTAACCAATACTTGTGTTATGGTAACTCCAATAAACATGAAAAATTCATAATTATATACAAATTCATTGTAACTAAGTGTTTTAATGAAGCGGGGACTCTTAAACTCACTTTTATAACTTTAAAAAATCTCTATTTCAGTGAAACCCATGTTGCTTGTCGCGAAGAGTGAGGTGTCCTAAAACTTTATTACATATGTTTCTTTTTCGTTTCTGAAGAAATGGGCTTGTCATAATGTTATAATTGATGTTCAAAACATGACTCAGAACATTTCATCCAAACAGAAAATTTTACCAGTTCAATGCGCTTCATTGTAGTAAACACGTGTTAGTCCGAAACACATGTTGTGGTATTGACTTCAAAAGACATGATAAATTCAAAAATATGTACATATTCAATTCATTGCAATTTGTGTTTTACAGAAGCGGGGAGTCTCTAACTCTGTCTTCTAATTTTTTTAAAGCTCTATTTCAGTGTAACTCATATTGCTTATGGCGAAGAATTGAGTGTCCTAAAACATTACAACGAAGATATCTTTCTCGTTCCTAAAATATGGGTGTGTCATTATGTTTTAATTGATGTTCAAAACATGACTCAGAACGTTTCATCCAAACGGAAAATTTTACCACTTCAATGCACTTCATTGTACCTAGTCCCTGAAACGTACTACTTTCCCACTTGAAGGGAATTCAAACGAACTCTAAAAGAATGCATAGTGAACAGTCAGTGAACAATGTGTGAACGCTGAATGCATTTGGTGAACAAGGTGTGAATGCAGAACATGGAGTGCAAGAGCGAGCGCAAAGTGAACTGTGAACAAATGGTGAACGCAAGATGAACAATTTATTTGAAATGCCTCTGATCTCTTCCTTGCATTGAAATTATTATATTCTATTGTAATGCCAGTGCTTAAATATAAACAATAAATGATAAATAAATAATCAATTAAAAAAATTTTTATTACAAAATTTTCCTAAGAAAGACAATAAATGCATGTTAAGTAAATTATAAATTTAAATTTCTTACAATATTTTCACATACATATGGTGTTTAAAATCTACCTTTCAATAACATGATTCTAATTGCTGTAAAAAGTGTAATTAATTCTGAATGCTGTAGTATAAAAGATAAAATTAATGTAGTTATAAATATTCTCATTTGTTTATTTAAAAAAAAAGTAGATTTTAGAAAAATAATGACTAATAGTTGTAGCAACCATACATATATTTCTGTGCCAAGGGGATTCCATGTAAAATATAAAATGAAAAACAAATAAATAAAAATTTTTTTACAAAGGTCAGTTGAAGTATTGCATAAATACACTCGTTTTTTGAATTTTAATGCAATAATATTATAAAATTTTTATGTGTAATCTTTATATTTTTATGATGATTTTTTAAAGCAAACTTCTACATGTATCTGCAGACATTTCCGGGCTGTGATTTTACATGAAGATGCTAAGAGGCATTCATATTATTTGTAATAGATAACATTTTTATAAATATATAAGAAAATACAGTGGACCCTCATTTATCCGGACACTGGTTCCCAGTCAATTTGTCTGGATATGTGAAGCATCCGGATATCTGAATCATGAGTTAAACAAGACAAAATAACAATTAAAAATTTCGTTCCGATGAAAAATCATCCGCATACTGTAGCATCCGGAAATCTGGCATCCGGATATTTGAAGGTCCACTGTATACCTAAACAAGTTGAATTTTTAGTTAGGATTTAATTTTGGCATTTTTAGCGAGGGTGCCAAGATCACTAAAATTGAATATCGCTACAAATTAATTGCACTTTTTTGTAATACCTTCTTTAGTTAGCTTTTTAAAATTGTTAAAATTACATCTCAATTCAAATAAAAATTATACCAATTTTAAGGAAAAATCACTAAAGAACTATATGCGGTATTAACCAACATTTGCCCCCCAAAATCAAACTTTGATGGAGTAATATTTAATTAAGTCCTTAAACAGGGGAGTATATGCTGACTTCAAAGCACTGAATAATTTCATAAGTAATGACGTCATATGTACGTAATGACGTCACAAATATGACGTAAATTTCAGTTTTTTATGAATTTTGCAGAAAAATGTACATATTTCGTCGATATTTTAAATAAAAGTCACCGAGCGCATGTGTGTTCAGGATAAATATTTTGATATAATGTGTAGAATGATAATATCAATGAAATATGTCAATATTGTTCCTGAACACACATGCGCTCTATAAATTTTAAAGCTTAAATTGTTGAAATTTTGTCCATTTTGTCCTCTTTCTGAAAAAGGATATAAAATCGGACTAGTTTGTGACGTCATAAAAACAGAAATTGTGAATACACTGCTCTGGAACTATAATATTTTCTGTTAACTTATATTTCTCGTACAATTTATTGAATTCAGCACATTTCAGGAAGTTTTCAAAATTTGACTTTTGTGGGGGCAAACATATGCATATACCGCATATAGTTCTTTGTGACTTGCTAAAATTTCCACTTATACGGTATGCTGTCAGTTTTTATTGAACCAATGTGAGAGAGAGAGAGGAAGAGGTTTTAGTCCCCCTCCCCCTTTTTTTCTCAGATATCCGTTGTATCAAATAAAAATTCTGATTTTTTCTCTACATAAGTATTCATTTTTAGTCGGGCTTATTGCTCAAAGAGCAATTGCCGGCTTATGTGATCCTGTTCAAGGCAGGATGTTAACCCCATAGTCGCCATTTCAAAGTTACGTGCAAAAATATAGTTCTTACTCTCAACCGCTTTTGAGATAATACAAACGCTAAATAAAGCAACAAAAATAAAACGAAGTTTTATCTATATAAAATAAACATTAGTAGTAATGACTTTGAAAACTTCATAAGTCAAAGAACATAGTTCATTTGCGCAAGGATTTTTGATAATCAGTGTTACCGTAGTTCTCTCTACACATACGAGGTAAAGCAGGAGGGGGAACCAGACTGGCCTGTTTGTTTACATTCAGCTGCGGTACCAGATTAATTCTGATTCTGACAAAATCGGACCTTGGTATTAGGATTGAAAAACTCACTGTCAGTGTCTTATCATTTATATTGATAGTTTTAAAATATTTTTTTCATCAGAATATAAACGTATTTCATGTAAGAAATCCATTCTAGTCTGTAAATGAGCCCGGCTCTCTGTACTTCTGAGTACTTTGATTAAATTTGAAAATCAACAAATCCATTTGACAGTCATCATCAGCTTTTATTTTCCTTCTGCAAGTTCACATGGTTCAGAAGAAGTCCACCTGCTTTTCCTGTCAATCAAAATCATTCAACACTGTGTAGGTGTGAAAATCTCCTAACAATGAAGGCAAACAGATACTTCGTATTTCATTCATAGTCCAATTCCTAGTCAAGTTTCTGCGACAATGTTTATTATGCATATCTTTGATGTCTTTTATAATGTATAATGAACTTTTATAATGTATAAGTCCCTGTTATTACTAAGATTTCATTGTCAGAAACATCAGACATTTCGATGTTCACAGCCATTTTGTTAGTTCCTTTGTTTTCTTTAAGATTTGTCTAATTTTCATTTTTTCCCATGATTTTGCAATGTGGTCCACCATATTTGCTAACGGATGTTTATATCAATTAATCTACCCATAATTCATAGGGAAAAAATTTTGCACAGAAAATACTTTCTAGAATAAACATGTTACTTTCAGTTTTGTGTCTGAAACCTCCACAATGGTCTACCATGTTGAAAGGAGAATATTATCAGACCATTGTGGAGGCCTACAATGTTGAAAGGGTTAAACATCCAAATCTGGCCCCAAGATAATTTACAAATGAAGTGCCCCACCATAGCATGATACGTCCATCAAAAAATTTCAATTTTCCTAAACAGTTCAGAGTGCAAGAAAATCAAGTCAACCTTGATTCTAAGATTTCCATGATTTTTCTATCCCCTAAAATATTTGTTTCTCCATCCCCTGTGGTGTTAATTATAACAAATATTACATCATTGATAGATTTCTATACTGGTTGTGTTAGACCTTGTCAAATGCCCATCATATTAAACAATATCAAATTAGTCTTATCAAATTAATCTATACCAAATTATTTTTAAGCCATTTTTTGAAAAGGCTGGCCATCAAATGACTTATACTTTAAACTGAACAGCAGTTCTTTTAATTCACAAAGGATATAGATAAGAGCTGCTTGATTAAAGATGCTCTACAGAATTGATTGAGACAAGTAGCCTTCCTACATTTAACTCGTTTATAATCTTTAATTGGATGCTTGTCCACTCATTACTACCAAGGGATGAATGGATCTTAGAATGCTGATTCCATCCCCCATCCCCATAAAATTATTTTCATTAATATTATATATCAAATTAGTTTATTATGCAATATAAAATTAGTTTTAATTACTTTTCATCAAATTCATTTTAAAACTTAAGCTTGCCAGCAAAAACCATTTTTAATCCAACAAGCGGACAAATTTGCCCTATTCCCAAGGGATAAAGATAACACCTGCTTGATCAGATATGCTCTACCAGTTAGATCCTCACTCTAATCTCATTAATTTTTCTCTAATTTGACAGGCAATTTTCTGTTATAAAAATTAATCTTCCTCAGTGCTTGATAATTACACTCATGAATGAGAGAGGTGGGATTTCTCTAACATACAGTATTATTTTGCTATAGATTGCTGTCAAGTATATCCTGAAAAAATGAATATTTTCTTGACATTTTTAAAGAAGGAAAGTGAAATACTCTTACATTTTTTTGGATGTGTAAATGAACATTAACAAGAGGCCCATGGGCCAGTCACCTGATTATCATGTAACAACTTTCAAACAATTGAATTTGGTTCGTGTTTTAAACCAGATGTCATGGAATTCACCATTTTGAAAGAGACACCATTGATTAACATAATCATACACTTAGCATGCTTACTCTGGTTACTTAATACCCAAAGATAGATCAGAGTAACAAAGAGAAAATGCATTTCCACTTTATAACCAGTTGTGCACCCACACCCCACAGGAACCACTGACCCTGGGGCCCAGAAAGGCAGAAGGGGTAAGGGGGAGGGGTACAATTTGAATCTAAACTATCTGAGGATGCTTCCAAATAAAATGACATTTCATGGCTTTCCTGTTCTTGAGAAAAAGATTGCTCCAATATACTTCTATGTTAAACTTTGATCATCTATTATGGCCCCACCCTAACCCCGAGGGTCATGTTCTGAACAAACTTGAATCTACACCACCTGAGGATGCTTCCATATAAATATCACCAATCATGGCTTTGCTGGTCTTGAGAAGATATTTAAAGATTATCCCTTTATATTCCTATGTAAAACTTTGTTCAGTCATTGTGGCCCTGCCCTACACCTAGGAGTCATGATTTGAACAAACTTGAATCTGCACTATCTGAGGATAATTCGATCCACATGAGTTTCATCATTCCTGGCCCAGTGGTTCTTGAGAAGATTTTTAAAAGATACCTTTAATTTTTCACTAATTCATAATTATCTCCCCTTGGAAGAGGGCATGGCCCTTCTTATGAACAAACTTAAATCCCCTTCACCCAAGGATACTTTGTGGCAAAGGATGAGGTGACATAACTGTTATCTGGGGCCCCTTTTTCCGCGACGAATTATGTTTAATCTACAACAATGTTGGTAGTTTTCAATCATAAGTGAATAAATACGACGCCTTTTGCATAGTTTCAATAGTTCAGACATATTTTAATTATAAGGAATATTGCATTATCTTTGATTTTTTAGACCCTATCACAGCTAAATTCGGCCAGGTTTGTGGGAATATGTTCTTTTATGGCAAGAGAATGGGCGGGTCTTAGTACACAAGAAAGATATGCGTGTCCGAGAAGACCTTATATGGCTATTGTTATTATTTCGCACATAGTCATTGTCCAATCAGATGACAGAAGAACAAAACATGCTGGTTTACTACGTTTACATTTTATCTCAGGGACGTGGTTTAGGTCAATTTACCTGTTATCATTTTCTACATTTCAAACTTTTCTAATGGTCAACCAAGACTGTTTATTCTAAATAATACGCATGGATTTTCAGCATTAATTTTACGTTTTTTTGGACAAGAAATGCACATGGAACTTGTATTGACTCATAACCGGGAATATGTTTTGACCTAGCGAATTGCTCACCAAACACGCTACAAAACCTTTAAAACTAATGTATATTATTTATCAAATGTTTGTAAATGTTTATAAATTTTACTGCCACCTCGGCTCGAAATTGTACAGTATATGTAGATCCGTGTCTACTCTGTGACCCAAATGAATAAAAAAAATTCCGAAAGGAGTAAAATTGCAAGCATGTTTCCATAGTATTTTTGTGGTACTCACTCGTAACGAATTTCATTCAGCTGATTGGACAGTTAGAAAGTATCGCCAGTGCCTCGATTAGCACATGAATTCATTCTTACGTCAGAAAATCTAGTTCCGTCGATCTGTTCATAATGGGAAAGGCCAGCTAGATTTTACATTTTTTTTAAAAATAGCATGTGAGCGCAGTTAGGTACAATTTTCTCCTTTAGCATATAGGTAGATTTCAATAAAATACAGTGACCAGCCAAAGGAGAAAATTGTACCTATATGCGCTCGTATATTTTAAGGGCTTCAAAGAGTGGGGCAGGGTTAAAATGCAATGGGAATTGGATGTAAACATGATACCCCTACCCTAATAAAGGATCAATATCTTTCAAACCACGTTTCTATTTTTGTTAAAAATAGTATTCTATGAAGGTACACATATCAGTGATTAGTTACATATAAAAATTTGAGTAAAATTTAGACATTTTATTTTAAGTCAATTTAACGGGGGCTGCAAGTCACCTCATCCTTTGTTTGAAATTGGCCAAGTGGTTCTTGAGAAGAAGATGAAAATGTGAAAAGTTTACAACGATAATGACGACAGACAATGAACACATTTTTATCAGAAAAGCTCACTTGAGCCTTCAACTCAGGTGAGCTTATAATGTAGAAATGCATAAGGAACTAGAAACCATCTTGTTGCGAACAACGAGAGGTTTTCCGTCCGATTCTGGAAAACAAAACCGTAAAATTGAGATGAAAAATGGATAAAAATTTCTTTGGACACATGGGTGATTGAACCCGGATCACTAGCAGAAAATGTAACAAGCTATCCATTACACTATTTGGATCACTACTCCACATTTACTTGTATAGACTCCAGCAACAGTACATCTGTCTTAGAATTATGAAAGGCAGGTCACTTTTTATAATTTCGCGCCAAACGCCACAAGTAAATTTTTGCATATTTTCTTTTGAATATTGTTCTATGAAATAGGTGTAATAGCTTCAATGAAATTAAAAAATAGAACGTTCTTATCGCCTTAATTTAATTTCGAGGTTTAGAAAGTATATTTTTCACATTGTACACATTACAAATTGTATCTAGCAAAGTAACACTAAAGCAGTGAAACTTCTATGAATTTTCAACTTTATAAAATTTCCTGTTTATCCCCCAAGTGAACTTTCCTGATTAGTTACACCTTCATGAAAAGGTGGAAATATTTCACCGAAAAACATGCCTCGCCCTATGAGGTTCAATTTATGTTCAATAACTTGGATCAGATCTTTGAGAAAAGAATGTTAATATAAACTCCATAAAACGATCTTTAAAACAAGAGGCCCATGGGCCACATCGCTCACCTGAGAAGCTTTGACCATTCTGTTCTTTACCAGATTTCCCCCTTGTTATACATAATGCATCCCCAACCTACCCCACTGATCATAATTTAGACATTTTGAAATCTACACTACCCCATGATCCTTCCATGAATGGGCACATATGTTTCAGCTTTTTTGGCCCAGTGGTTCCTGAGAAGAATATTTTTAAAGATTTTTCCTATATATTTCTATGTAAAACTTTGATTCCCTATAATGGCCCCGCCCTTCCCCCGGGGGTCATGATTTCTACAATTTAGAATTTACACTTCTCCAGAATGCTTCCACATAAGCTTCACTTTTTCTGGCCCATTGGTTCTTGAGAAGAAGATTTTCAAAGATTTTTCCTATATTTTTCTATATAAAACTTTGATTCCCCATTGTGGCCCCGCCCTTCCCCCGGGGGGCATGAT
>PRKT01001615.1:0-25926 GCA_003671525.1 Saccostrea glomerata | reverse complement strand
GGGGGGGGCTAAATGATCTTGGAAATAAATTAGAAAGTTCTCAAACATTTTTCATTCAAGACAAAACTAAACAAGAGGCCCATGGGCCTTATAGGTCACCTGAGCATCATGCAACAACTTTCCAATGATTGAATTTCGTTTATGTTTTAAACTATACATCATGGCATTCACAATTTTGAAAGAGGCACCATTGCTTATCATAACAATACACTTAGCATGTTTAGTTCGGTTACTTAATACCCATAGACAGAGTAGGGGAAAAATGCATTTCAACTAATCAGTAATATTCAGCAATAATCAGTAGTGCCACTACCACACATGACCCTAATGGTCCACAAATTTCACAATTTTGGTAAAGGCACCCTTGCTTATCAAAATTTTAACTAATACCAAGGAGCAGATTTCAAACAATTAATTCATTTTCAGTATATAAGTAGACGCCCCCCCCCTCCTCTTTGGTACCCCTGACCCAGGGGCCATAAAATTCACAATTCAGGAAGAATGGCCCTTGCTCATCATAGATTTATTTTAGGTAGGTCAAATCTGCTAAATACCTGGGTACAGAGAAGAAAATTTTCAAAGATTTAATGTATTTTCACTATATCATTTATAGAGCCTCGCCTTAACTCCAGAACCCCTGACCCTGGGGCCATAAAATTCACAAATTTGGAAGAGGCATTCTTCCCCATCATAACTGTATACTTAATTAGTTTGTTTAATACCAAAAAGCAGAGAAGAAGATTTTCAAAGAATAGATGTATTTTCACTACAATAAAACTCGTTTAGTACGAACACTGATATAGCGAATTCACGGATATAGCAAAGTTTTTGTGGGTCCCCGGCAAAATTCTTAACAAATCTTTGTAAAATTTTACGGTTATTAAGAACTCTGATATAACGAATTTAAGGATATAGCGAACTGATTTTGAATCCCATTGAGGTTAAATATAATGAAATTTACATCTTTTATAACGAACTTTCAAAGATTATAAAAAAAACAATAAATCTAACTTACTTTATTTCCTTTTAGCATTTGTATATAAAACTCAATTCATAATAAATCCTTACTTATCGGTGACATGTTTAGTTACATTTGCTTCACTAACATAGTTGGTAGTAATCCTTGAAAGAGAACATGCATAGTGCGAATTCGCTATAATGGTTATACGAATTCGTTAGGATATAACGAATTACGGATATAGCCAATTAAATTTACAGGTCCCCAGGACTTCGTTATAACCGAGTTTTACTGTATATAATCAATAGAGCCCGCCCTAACACAAGAACCCCTGAACCTGGGGACATAAAATTCAAAATTTTGGAAAAGGCATTCTTCCTCATCATAAAAATGTACTTAGTTAATTTATTTAAAACCTAGGAGCAGAGAAGAAAATTTTGAAAGAATTAATGTATTTCACTATATAATCAATAGAGCCCCACCCTAAGACCAGAACCCCTGACCCTGGGGCCATAAAATTCACAATTCTGGAAGAGGCATTCCTCCTCATCATTACTATGTACTGTAAATCACTTTTTATTTGCGAGAACTTTATTTTCGCGTAAGCTCGCGAAAATTTAATTCTCGCGTATAATAGCATTTCTTAAGATTATATAAAGCAATAACCATAATTCGTGAAAATTTTGTCTCGCTTATCAAGAGTCAATGACTATCTCGCGAAAATAAGGTGTCGCAAAAATTTATCAGAGAAGAAGTTGAAAATGTTCAAATGTTAACGCACGACAGATGACGACTGATGAAAACGAATAGCAATAGGTCACCTGAGTGACTCAGGTGACCTGAAAAGGGGCAAGGAAGCAGTGTTATAAAGATTCATTCTTTCCTTTACCCAAGAATGCCTAGTAGTAGTTTGGGTTTGAAATAGTCTAGTGGTTACAAGGATAGTCTGCAGAAAATATTGATCAGAAAATCTCATTGAGCTATTGGCCCAGAATTCTAATAGCACATCTTTCCTATTCAAAATTTACAGTAGTTTCATTTCTTACCTGTGTTTATGTATGACTTTTGCCATTCTCCCAGACCAGTCACATTTTGTAGCATTGTACTCAGAATTGTATTCAGAGTGAGTTGTGTCCTCTAGATTCAGCACTGTCAGAGGAATGTGCACAAATTCTGGGACACTGAAATTTATTTCATAAAAATGTAAAGTTTAGATGGTATGACATGCATTAAATGCCACAGAATTGAATCAGTGTATGTGGAAGTCACTGGACTGTCAGCTTTTAACAGTCAGTAAAACTTGACAAGGGTCGGTAAAAAATCTCTAAACTCAGGACTGTCTGATAAAAAATAAGGCAATATACTAATATGAAACATCTCACCATTTTTTTATTCAATTTAAATTTTCCAATTGAATGGTAACAAACATTAAGGTTATCAGAGATTACTTAGATCGTCTTTAAGTTAAGGTAAAGTGAAACATTAAACTTATAATCTAGAAGTGTACATATTTTTTTGATCTAATGGGATTTGCAATTACTTATAATGGGAATCAACTTATCCAAAAACTAGTCATTCATCAAGAAAATTCATTCAAATTCAGCATATGAAGTAAGTTTAAGTGTTCCCTTGATGCTACATACAAGTGAGGTTCAGATATACCATGTATATTCCAATATGCCAGGTGTGTCATTCTTTCAAACAATTGAATTTTGTTCGTGTTTTAAACCAGAGGTCATGAAATTCACAATTTTGAAAGAGGCACCATTGCTTATAATAATTATACACTTAGCATGTTTTCTCTGGTTACTTCTAATACCTAGAGGTAGATCAGAGTAATAGAGAAAATGCATTTCCACTTTATAACCAGTTGTGCACCCCATCCCACAGGAACCACTGACCCTGGGGTCACATTTTTCAAAATTATGGAAAGAATGGGTGGACTTAACTGGCCATAAAAAATGCCGTAAATTTAAGTTTCATAAAATTTTCATTTTTTTCCATCATATAAACCCCCAATATCTTAACCATGTATTCATGGTATGGATGAAAATTTAAAATGCATTTTTCTGGAAAAACTAAATAAATATCGAAGTCATAGTGCCTGAAGATTTCTTGAATATCAATAGATAATCAGGGTCACGCGTTTTTCATCGTCTAAATACATAGCAAGCGCATGTTTGCCGGCTGTTCTTAAGAAAACTGTAGTTGTATATTGAACAAAATAATGTTATATTAAAAGGAGAAGTGCTGACAAACGTGCGCCCATACTTAATTTAACAAAAAACATGTTCAGAACAAACTTCTCGCTTCCATTGTTATGACTGCGATTGACCTGTTGAATATTACAATTCATCATGTGATGTCCACCTGCGAGTGTACTCGTGAAAGCAGTTACATTGTATTCTTCTACCTGACCTCGTTGTAAATCATATCTTTGAGTGTGTTTGGTTGCCGTTTTAGAAATAAGCAAATTATATTTTGTTTTAAGTTTGTGTGTCACTACACTTTTTAAATAATTTCTTATTGACATCGCTGTAAATTGCTAAACACGTATTCGAATTTTTGGATAGAGAGATGGATAGAGAGAGATGTCAAGAATGACGCGGATCAATAGCCCCGCCTTCTATAAATATTGATTATGTGACCTAAAAACCACTCGGGGTACATGTCAAATTCCGGAAGACGACACTTGTTTATCGTTGCTTCAATTTTGATACATGGCAACAGGGCATTGATTTTGTACAAATGTTCCACCCAATATAACCAAGTATATGTAGCTCTTTCCATTGCTTGTAATATATGTTGGATTCACTGCATTTACAGCTTGGTAGAGGAGTCGCAAAAAGATCCAAAATAGGGCGTTAAGTCCATCCATTCTTTTATCACAAATTTTATTTAATTAACAAGAGGCCCACGGACCTTCTAAGTCACCTGAGTAACATGTAACAACTTTCCAACAACTGAATTTGGTTTGACTATTTTAAACCAAAAGCCTTGACAGTGTAAGGGCGGGCTTTTTAATTGTTTATATAGTGAAAATACATTAATTCTTTAAAAAATCTTCTTCTCTTCTCCTGGGTATGAAATAAACTAACCAAGTACATGGTTATATTGAATAAGTCTGCCTCTTTCAAAATTTTGAATTTCATGGCCCCAGATTCAGGGGTCCTGGTGTTAGGGCAGGGCTCTGTTGATTACATAGTAAAAATGCATAAATTCTTTAAAAATCTGCTCTATTTTTGTGCTCTATTGATTGTATAGTGAAAATGCATAAATTCTTTAAAAATCTTCTCCTCTGTGCTTGGATATTTAATCAACAAACTTTGTACATAGTTATGATAAAGAAGGATGCTTCTTCCCAATTGTGAATTTCATGGCCCCTGGGTCAGGGGTTCTGGTGTTAGGGCAGGGCTCTATTGGTCATATAGTGAAAATGCATTAAATCTTTGAAAATCTTATTCTCTGCTCCTGGGTATTAAACAAAGAAACTAAGTACATAGTTATGATGACTGAGAATGCCTCTTCTAAAATTGTGAATTTCATAGCCTATGGGTCATTCCAACAGTTTGACTGCTTGATGTCCATAGGAGAAGATTTTTAAAGATTGCACTAATTTTAGTTGTTTTGGCCCCACCCCTTAGGCCCAAGGTGGGCAGGGACCATGAAATTCTTAATTTTTGTTCCCCTTTACCCATAGATGCTTTGTGCCAAAATTTTTTGAAATTGGTTGAACAGTTTCAGAGAAAAGATGAAAATGTTTAAATGTTAACACACGGCACACCATGAACAACAACGGATAGCAATAGGTCACCTGAGTTTACGCAGCTGACCTTAAAATGGTTGATTAATACCAAAGAGCCCAGGGGCCCTGAAATTAACCATTTTGCTAGATGCACCTTTGTTCTTATAAATATACATAAAGCATTTTGACAAAAGTATCTGCAATTTTTCAAACTGGCGGATGTAAACATGATGCGCTTCGTAAAAATAAACAATAAATTGTGAAACAAATTACAGACTTACCTTTATTACAGTCCCTGAAACGTTCTACTTTCCATTTTTCTGTTTGCTCACCTTTCATTCACCGTTCATTCAGTGTGCGTTCACCGTTTGCTCTCTGTTCACAGTTTTGCATTCACAGTGCGCTCACATTCACAGTTCACAAAACTTTCACTCTTCCCTCTTCATTCCGTTTACTTTGCATTCACCTTGCATTCACCATTCACTTATCGTTCAGTCTTCATTCTCATTTGGAACTCCGAAAAGAAAGGACTTATCTTTTTGATGGTACGTTTGATTAGCACGTTTTTTAATTAGATAACTAAGATATCGTGTTTGAAGAATAATTATTTCATTGCAAAAAGTATCTACTATATATAATTTTCTATTATCATAACTTAGCTGTTACTTTATCCATGAAATATCCCTGGAAAATAATCTACTATATATAATTTTCTATTATTATAACTTAGCTGTTACTTTATCCATGAAATATCCCTGGAAAATAATCCATTAAGTACCTACATGTATGTAGAACGATGCTAAAATATTTAATTTAGATAAGGGCAATGTACAAATGCTTCAAGGATGGCAACATTTTGTTGTTATTTAAAAAACGACAAATCGTCAATGGATGGATAATAATCTTAGTTACAAGACAAAAATACACACAAAAAATTATTTCTATCACATATTTAAAACAAAAAATGCACGAAAACATATTAGAACTAGAAAACTGACATCTCAGTAAGGGTCCTGCCATGGGATAGAATTATAAGGGTGCAGCTTATGGAATGATTCAAAAATATATGAAGAATAACAACTCTATTCTTAAAAATTCAAGATAAATCCTGAATATCCAAAAATCTGTAAACAATATCCTTGTATTTATACGAGACAGTAAAGAAAAACTCGTCATTTAAAATGACAGACTTCAATGAATGCAAATATCATGAAGGATTGATCTAATTTACTTCAAAACAAACAGCAGTTGCAGACAAAGGTTTTCATTAATCATGAAGTGACTGCTAAAGATAAGCCTTCTAAATTTTCTGCAGCTGGCTAGATAATTAATCCCAGGGGATTAATTGTACTTCTCTCTAATCATTAACAATAAAACTTTTTCATTAATGATAGAATGAGGTTTTACCCAGCTACCTTTAAAATTGATAATACATACTGTAAGACGTGCTTTTTTCCACGGGGTCATAATCCTGCGGAATCTGAATTTCTGAATTTCGCTGGTAGAAAATTACACTCATTTCTTAGACTGTCATTATATGCCTTACTTTTATATTTGTAACCGCGAACATAGCATAAATTAATACCATGCGGAAAAAGTACTTCTACAGTATTCTTCAATTTACATAGAGCAAAAAAAAAAAAAATTTTCAGCAGTTCATCTGTCTTTGCCAATTTACCCCCCCCCCCCCCCGGTCCCGTTTCTTTCGAAATCAAATTCTTAGCTAGTATTTTCAGTACATTTTAATTGATATTTAATGTGTATTGTAACACAAGAAAATCAGTCTTAAAACAAACATTAAAACAGTCTTTAAACAATAGTATTTCAAAATATACATGTGCCGACAGTAGTATTATTTTAAATTGGCAGGGAATATGTTTCAAATTCAATTTCAAACTTAATCGTTTCAAGTATATATTCCCAATATTTTTCTTTTTTCTGCAGAAATGCAAAAATCAGATCTAGAAATGATAGGTAAAAATATTAAAACTTTTTGGAAATACTAAGTGACTCTTTGCCTTTGGCATGTTCGGTGAAACGAGATTTCCACTGTGTCGAATGACTTTGATTGACAGGACAAGCACATGGACTTTGTGCGAACTTGAAGATGGAAAATAAAAGCCGATGATTACTGTCAAATTCATTTGTTAATCTTAAAGAAATTGATTACTTTTACTGCATGGAATATTTAGGAAAAAGCCTTTGGCATGTTCGGTGAAACGAGATTTCCACTGTGTCGAATGACTTTGATTGACAGGACAAGCACATGGACTTTGTGCGAACTTGAAGATGGAAAATGAAAGCCGATGATTACTGTCAAATTCATTTGTTAATCTTAAAGAAATTGATTACTTTTACTGCATGGAATATTTAGGAAAAATAATAAGAATTTTTATTTGATACAACAGATATCTGAGCATGGAGGGTGGTACTGTTAATGTATTATATTTAGCGTGTACGATATTTGCGGAATTTTACTTTTGAATAAGTTAGCGTAGATTTGATTTAGCGTATTTCTTCATATTCTTATTCATGTGTATATGTGCAAGACATTTAACGTTGTACTTGATTTAGCGGTTGCTGCGTTCTGCCAAAGCCGCTAAAAAGAATACACAGCCAAATGTAATATGTTTACAGTCTCTCTCTCTCTCTCTCTCTCTCTCTCTCTCTCTCTCTCTCGCATACATTTCTCTGTTCAATAAAAACTATAACAGCACATTACTTGTTAAGTTTTGAAAATTAATCTATTACAGATAATTTGATTGCCACTTTCTATCATCTTGTTCGAGTATAATCACGACCAGGAAATGTCTACAGATACATGTAGAAGTTAGCTAAAATCATCATTATAAAAGAATAAAAATGATACATAAATATATAATATTTTGCATAAGAATTTTAAAATACGCATGTATTTATGCAATATGTCAACAGAAATTTGTATTTAAAATCAAAGGCCTGAAGGGCCATAATGGCTTACGTGCTTGACGTGGACGTATATTGTAGTATACTAGATAGAATATTACGTAGTGTTTTCCCTAGAAATTTCTTAATGCAAGGGTGGGTGGCCGTTCAATTGACGGCCTGAGGAGTTTCTTGGCTGTTGATCCTTTTATTTTTCTCCCATCACTGCTGCAGTGTAGATATATGTTTAAATTGAAACCAAGAAATCAATTTGTTAATAACAGAAATATAATTATATACTAGTTCGTGCATTTAGTACTTCAAAAGTCATTTAAAATGAACCAATTTTTAACCAATCAAGAACTAAAGCTAACAGGCTCTGCCCACTTCATTTGCATACCATATCCCAAAGCGTACCGTTCACAAAACGAACTGTTCCGTGCAAGAAACGAAACGTACCATCCACAATGCCTACTGTTCCGTGCACAAAGCTTACCGTACCATTCACAAAATGAACTGTTCCATTAACAAAGCATACTGTTCCGTGCACAAAGCGTACCGAACTGTACCATATGGTAATCAGGTGGTGTAGTAGCATGGTTTAGGGTCTGTATCTTCTCAAGTCCACATTATTTTATTAGTTAAAAGAATAAGCTTATTTACTATATAAGTAGTTTAATTCTATATTTATACTACATGCGTTCGGTAACGGATATTTTACGGCAATTAAAATAGTGTTATTAAAATATCGATTTAAAACATATGTATGTGCAGAAAAAAATTGTTTTCATTATTCATTTCTATTATCTATCTATTGTTTATTTATATTTTAGCACCTGAAATAAGAATTATGGAATAATTTTAATGCAAGGAAAAGATCAGAGGCATTCCGAATAAATCATCCATCTTGCGTTCACTGTTTGTTCACCGCTCACTTTGCACTCGCATTTGCGCTCTGTTCGCATTTTACCTTCACTTAATGTTCACACATCGTTTTCCAAGTTGTGCTCAGGGTTCGCACATCCTTCACTCACTGTTCGCTCTGCGTTTATTAATGGTTTGTTCAGCGTTCATTCACCATTCAGGTGGGAAAGTACAATGTTTCAGGGACTGTAATACTTGGTGAGGTGGCCCTTAGACTTGATTACAGCTAATAGTCTACGTTGAATAGATTCATACAAGGATTTGATGTAGTTTTCATCGAAGGAAGTCCAGATGTGTAAAATAGTCTCAAACAATTTCTCTGGAGTCTTTATGCTTGGAGCTCGATTTTGCAGAGTTCTCTTGATTTTTAGCCATAATTCTCTATAATATTAATGTCTGGTGATTGAGCTGGCCATAAAATGGTAGGAATATTATTTTGTTGTTTGTAAATGTCGGACAATGACGTGCCAAAGTTGATCTTCTAAAATGGATATGTATTTTACTGCATTAAATATTTCAATTGTTAATGCAAAGTGTACCAACCCCGTGGTAGGTGATGCATCCCCACACCATTACCTAAAAGCCTTCTCTGCCGAGTGGGGCACATGCACTGCAGCAAGTACGATTCTTTAGATGTTCTCCACACATACACAAACATATTTTCGTGCATTTTTTTTTAAATACGTGTTAGAAATTATTTTTTTGTGTATTCTTGTCTTGTAAAAGACTTGGATTATTATCCATCCATTAACAATTTGTCCTGTTTTACATTACAACAAAATGCCGTGCTTGAAGTATTTGTACATTGCCCTTATTCTACTTACATGTAGGTTCTTAATTTATTATTTTCCAGGGAAATTTTATGGATAAAGTAACAGCTAAGTTATAATAATAAAAATTTAAATATCGTAGATACTTTTTTGCATTGAAATGATTATTCCTCAAACACGATATCTTAGTTATTTAATTAAAAAACATGTGAATCCTTACCATCAAAAAGATAAGTCCTTTCACTACAGAGTTCCAAATGACAATAAAGACTGAACGATAAGTGAACGGTGAAGGCAAGGTGAATGCAAAGTAAACGGAACGAAGAGCGAACGGTGAATGCGAGCGCACGGTAAACGGTGAATTCAAAACTGTGAACGGAGAGCGAAATGGTGAACACACGCTGAACAAATGATGAGCAAATGGAAAAGTGGGAAAGTAGAACGTTTCAGGGACTGTAACAGTAATAAGTGGACATGCATCCAGTCAAAGATTAATTAATGAGTTCAATGTACAAAGGCTAGCTGTCTCAATCATTTCTGTTAGAGCATCACTGATCAAGCAGCTCTTATATGTATCCTTTGGGAATAACCCCTGGTAGACAGAAGAACTTGCTGGTCAGTTTAAATAGCTTATGTCATTTGATAGCCAGCCTTCTATTTCTAAAATCAATTTGGTATAGATTCAGCTTTTAAGACTAATTAAGTTAAATTCATATAAACTTTAAATTATTATTTAAATTGATATTTAAAAAAAAAAAAAGAAATTGAAAATATCAAGTGACAAATTTTAGAGCATTTTGTCCCAAATGAAAGATATGTGCGTATGTGTGTGTTTGTTGGGGAGGGGCATTTGTAAAGCTATACTGCAACCAGTTGATGATTATTTGTTATAATTAATGTTTACACCGTAAATGTTTTTAAAAACAAATGTTATAAGAGATGGAAAAATTATAAATTTGTGAATTGGCACCTACTCTGAAAAAGACAGTTCTAGTTATAATGAGCAAGAGTGCCTCTTCCAAAATAATGAATTTTATGGCCCCTGTGTTGGGGGTTTTTGGTGTTAGGGCCATGCTCTATTGATTATATAGCAAAAATACATTGATTCTTTAAAATTCTTCTTTTCTGCTCCTGGGTATTTGATAAACTAACAATGTATATAGTCATATTGAATAAGGCCGCCTCTTCAAAAATTGTAAATTTAACATGGCCTCAGGGACAGGGGTTCTGGTGTTAGGGTGGGACTCTATCAATTATATAGTGAAAATGCATAAATCTTTAAAAATCTTTTTCTCTTTACCTGGGTATTAAACCAATGAACTATGTACATAGTAATGATGAGGAAGGATGCCTCTTCTAAAATTGTGAATTTCATTGCCCCTGGGTTAGGGGTGCTGGTGTTAGGGCAAGGCTCTAATAATTATATAGTGAAAATGCATGAATTCTTTGAAAATCCTTCCTTTGTTCCTGGATATTATGCCAATGATCTAAGTACAGTGCTATGACAAAAGTATTTACGATTTTTTCACAATGGCATCTTTCTGGCTCTGCGCTTCACTTGGGGAATGGGCACTAAAGGAAATCGACAGAAATGTCAAATGATGTCAAAAAAATAATTATGGACATGAAAAAGGAGGGGCAAAAAACATGAATAATTGTAAATTTATAACAAATAACTAAGTCAACCATCAGATCTATTTGGAAAAAATATTTGTCAATGGTGAAGTCAGAACTTTGAAAAGAAAAGGACGCCCTCGGTAGCTGTCAAAACGAGATCAGAACTTGATTATTAGACATGCTAAAACTAACAGAGGACGGGTTTTAAAGGAGATATTTATGCAATACGTCAACAGACCTTTGTAAATTAATAAAAAATCGTTATTTTACACGGACTCGCCGTGGCATCGAAATATATAGTACATAGTTTTTACAACTGTGGTACAATGTAATAAATTCATTCTATAAGTAGTAGTTTTCTCTTCTGAAGTACACATTATTTTATTAGTTAAAAGAATAAGCAGGTTTATTTTCTTAGTAAATTAATTTTATATTTTATACTAAACGTGTTCGGTAACAATTACACATGCTTTACGGCAATAAAAATCGTGTAATTAAAATATTGATTTAAAACATCATGCGTATGTGTAGAAAAAAATGTTTTAATTAATTATTCACTTATCTATTTATTGTTTATTTATATTTTAGCATTTAACATTAGAATACAACGGAATAGTTTAAATGCAAGGAAAGAATTGGAGGCATTCAGAATAAATTGTTTATCTTGCGTTCACCGTTCGTTCACCGTTCACCGTTTGCGCTACGTTCGCGTTCTGCGTTCACTCACCGTTCTCCGTTCACACATCATTCACCAAGTTGCGTTCAGTGTTCACACATCATTCACTCACCATTCGCTCTGCGTTTGTTCACCGTTCGTTCAGCGTTCGCTCACCGTTCAGGTGGGAAAGTAGAACGTTTCAGGGACTGTAAGGGATGAATCTCCTTTATGGTGCAATCAAAGAGCATAATTGTGTCATTCTGAAATTAAATCTGTAAACAAAGATTTTGTATAAATTGGTTACAAAGATTTATAATGGAAAAAAAAATTGTGCAATCTTGATGCATCATTTTGAATAAGGTTTCTGTATGATTCTTAAATTTGTAGGGACTTTTTTCCATAATTATTATTTTTTTTTTTAAATACTTGATGATTTATTGGATTTAATATCATACTTTAAGTTTCAATCTGAAATTCATAAGAAGAATGGGCATGCTGATTCCAATATCATCCCCCACACACAGTATAACTAGTTTTTATTATATATTAAAATATCAAATTAGTTTATTATACAATATCAAATTAGTTTATTATACAATTTCATATTAGTTTGAATTACTTTTTCTCAAATAAGTTAGGCTAGTCACTGAAACTATTTAAGGCTGATTCCTTAGCCCAGTTCCCAAGAGACATAGATAACATCTGCTTGATCAGAGATGTTCTTCTACCAGTTAGCTCCTCACACTTAACTATTCAATTTCTAATTTGACATGCAATTTTCTGTTATCAAAATTCTCCTTGACATGTGCTTGATAATAATACCCTTGGGAGATTTCGAGGTAGATTTCTCTTAAAAATTACATTTGTTATGGATTGCTGTAAAGTATTAATGAAAAAAAATTATTTTCCTAATTTAACATTTTCTAAATAGGGATACTGCAACATTTTTTGGGATTGTGTAATTCAATAGTAAAATTTTTTAAATTTCACTTAAATTAAAGGTCACGGTGACCTTAAAATAGGTCTCAACACACCTTCTACCCAAGATGCCTACATTGGCCAAGTTTGATGATTGTAAGTCTAATAGTTTTCTAGTTATAAGCCGAACAAAATCACAAAATAAAAAAGAAAAAACGCCTGTAAAATGCAGAAAAATGATCCAATCATGATGATAATACCAGATACATACCTTCATATGGTGAATGATAAGTGTACAAATTATCAGACAAATCCTTCCAATAGTTTCTGAGAAATGGTCCAGACAAAATCTTGTCTACAGACAGACAGACGGACAAGTTGATTGCAATATACCCCCCTAAACTTCGTTTGGAGGGGACTATATACTTAGTTAGTTTGTTTAATACCAAGGTGCAAAGAAGAAGATTTTTAAAGAATTAATGTATTTTTACTATATGAATAAAAGAGCCCCCCCCCCCTTACATCAAACTCCCCAACAATACCCTGGGGGTCATGATTTGAACAAACTTAAATCTACATTACCCAAGGATGCTTCCAACTGAGTTTCATCTTTTCTGGTCCTTTGGTTCTTAAGAAGAAGATTTTAAATATTATCCTATATATTCCTATGTTAAACTCTGATCCCCCATTGTGGCCCCTTCCTACCCTTGGGGGTCATGATTTCAACAAACTTGAATCTACAATAACTGAAGATGCTTCCATATAAATATGAACAATCATGTCTTTGCTGTTCTTGAGAAGAATATTTTTAAAGATTTTTTCTATGTATTCCGATGCTAATCTTTGATCCCCCATTGTGGCCCCACCCTATGCTTGGGGGTAATAATTTGAACAAATTTGAATCTACACTACAAGAGGATGCTTTAATATAACTATGACCAATCATGGTATTGCTGTTCTTGAGAAAATTTTTAAAGATTTTTCCTACGTACTCCTATGTTAAACTTTGATACCCCACTGTGGCCCCACCCTACCCCTGGGGGTCATGATTTGAACAAACTTAAATATACACTACCCAAGGATGCTTCCACATGAGTTTCATTTTTCCTGGCCATGTGGTCCTTGAGAAAATTTTTAAATATTTTTCCTATATATTCCTAAGTTCAACTATGATCCCCCATTGTGACCCCGTCCTACCCCTGAGGGTCATGACTTGAACAAATTTGAATCTACACTACATGAGGATGCTTCCACATGATTTTCATCTTTCACGGCCAAGTGGTCAATAAGAAGTTTTTTAAAAGATGCCATCAATTTTTCACTAATTCATTATTATCTCCCCTTGGAAGAGGTCTTGGCCCTTCATTTGAACAAACCTGAATCCCCTTCACCCAAGAATTATACTTTGTGGCAAGTTTGGTTGAATTGACCCAGTGGTTCCTGAGAAGTTGAAAATGTAAAAAGTCTATGACAACAACGACACCAATGACAACGATGAAAGACAACAGACAAATTTTGATCAGAAAATCTCACTTGAGCCTTTGAAATAGATTTTTGGAAACTTTCAAAGAGACAAAATAAAGTAAATAAAAGCCCCATGGGCCATACAGGTAACCTGAGTATCATGTTACAACTTTTTGACCATTGAATTGGGTTCTTGCTTTAAAGACTAGTTTTTTTCTTATTTGTTCTCCGGTACTTTTTTTGTCCGCAAGTGTTCTCAGAAACTGTTTACCCAACTGAGCTAAAACCTTTTTAGGGTTAATAGATGTGTAAAGTAGGTGTGCGGAACGAAGGTCATTTTGCGCTCATACGCATGCACGTGCGTGCGCGTGAAATGAGTGAATTGACTAATATACTTCATAAAGCTATAACTTTTACATTTTTTAATCAAATGATTTGAAACTCATTATGATAGTTAACTATAGTAAACTATTGTATTTTTTTTTTGTTAGGGTTAATTGCATGCAGGCCCTATGCACATTTTATCAAAAAGATAATAAAGTTAAAGCTTAAAAAACAGAGCATGGAAAATTGATGAAATACAGAGGAATATGAAATTTTTACAGAGTATTTTTTTCTGGCACAGAAACTTGAATCGCAAGCATGACGATTATTGTGCTCGTAATACTGTACCGGTATGTAATCTTTTATAAACCCTTTATAAACATGTTATATATCTAATAATGTAGTGAACATGTTGAAGTTCCCCAAAATTTTTTACATGTGTACAGGATAATTAACTCAATATATTGATCATCTGATTGACTCTCCATTAGGGCTGGGTATTGGCCCAAGATTTCGTATTGCGATATATTGCGATATTTTTAACTGTATTGCGAGATGTATTGCAATATTTTCAATGTCATAAAAATGACATTGTCTTACTATATTTACCTTAATTTACATGCAGAATGTACATAACTATGATAAGTTACCAACACGGAAAAAAAATCTTGTTGATTTCATTTATGTTATGCTCTTAAAAGTTTCCACAAAACAACTTCTGTCTTACTGTTTGGCTTAATAACAAACTATCACAAGTCCTTTTTTGTATTTAATCATTTTAATGACAAAATTCCTTAATCTAAGCATATTGGCAATATATCGATATTTCAAAATCGTATTGCGGTACGATATTTTTTGTAATTGTATTGCAATATATTGAAATATCGATATTATTGCCCAGCCCTACTCTCCATTGATTGTCACGCTTCACAGCATATAGTCACTGATTAAGGACTATTTGTTTTGCACAGTCCGCTTTCCTTCGAGGCATGCCAGGTGCACGTATGGCAGTCGTAGTAAAAACACAATTAACAACTCAAGTCATTAAAAAAGTAAGTACCAGGACTGAAATGCAATAAAATTTAATCATGGCGGATGCCGATTTTAACCATAGCGCAGCTCGTTTAACCATGGTGCATATGAATTTAACCATGGTGGGCCGCCATGGTAAAACCCCTTTTGGAGAACCCTGATGTATATAGTAAGTATAAAACATAACCACTGTTTTTCGATGCACACTTGTATTATATTAAACTAATACAAAAGACAAAAATAAGAAAACCCTTTTTAAATGAGATCATCTAAATGAGTTTATTTAAGAAATGAATTTGATTTTTGAAGATTCATGAGGTTATGAACTACGACGCTTCACGCCGGCATATATCATGAAGCGAATAACCACAATTCGTGAAAATTATGTGTTGCTAAAAAAGAGTCAATGACTATCTCGCGAAAATAAGGTGTCGCGAAAATATAGTGATCTACAGTATATCATATTATGGTATGACATTCAATTGTCTGTCTATATGTGGATCTGTCAATAAGCTTCTTTTGCTCACCTGAACAAAAGGCTCAAATGATCTTTTTGGGTTCACCTAAGCTAAAAGACCAAGTGAGCTTTCTCATCACTCGTTGCTTGTCTGTCCAACTATTTGTCATATCCATCACTCAATCTGTCTGAACCTTTTCACATTGTTAATTTCTTCTCGAGAACCAAAGGACCAATTTCAACCAAAGTTGGCACAAAGTATCCTTGGATGAATGGGTGTTTTTATTCTTAAAATGAAGGACCAAGCTTCCTTACAAGGGGAGATACTCTGGAAAGGTAAAATAAGGTGTGAGGTCATAAAACAAGAGGCCCAAGGGCCTTGAATCACTCTTCTGATAAACTGTAAACAATCTATCACTTCTTTTTGAAGCCTGTAAGTATCATATAAAGTACATATAAAAAAAGCCTTGAAATTGCAAAAGTAGGTCATAATGACCTAGATTTTGGTTAAAACACTCTGAGAGCCCAGGATAAACAACTGACAAAGTGTGATGATTCTAAGCCCATTATTATCTGGGCCTTTTGGGTAATATCTGACACTGGAAACATAAAAAAAAAATTTCTGTCCACCGATTCCACTTCCGGTTGAACCAGAAGTAGCCAAAATGGCTTACTTTTGCTACAATCCATATATTTGGAGGATATAAACCATTGGAGACATCATATCTCATTTTCTTTTTCTTTTTTTTAAAAAAGTTACTTATGGTCAAACAGGACAGAAGACCTACTCATTGCTTTGCAATGAACTTTACTCTAGTTATTATTAGCTCTCCTGAGCCGAAGGCTCAAGTGAGCTTTTCTGATCAAAATTTGTCCGTTGTCTGTCGATGGCGTTGTTGTTGTTGTAGTCGTTGTTGTTGTCATAAACTTAGGTAATCTCAGGTAGTGTAGATTCTAGTTTGTTCAAATTATAACCCCCAGGGATAGGGTGGGGTCACAATGGGGGATCCATTTTTAACCTTAAAATATATTTTAAAAAATCTTCTCAAGAATAGCAAAGACATGATTAGTGATACTAGTATTTATATGAAAGCATTTTTGGGTAGTGTAGAATTAAGTTTGTTTAAATCCTGATTTAAATTTATCAAATCATGGCCCTTTCGGGTGGGGAGGGAAACAAAGGGAATCAAATTCAAATTTTTATGAAGTTACATATAGAAAGAAAATGTTTTTAACAAATCTTTTGTATCAAGAACAGCAAAGTAATATGCTGATAGACCTTGTCAAATGCCAATCATCAAATTAGTCTTAACAACTTAATCTATACCAAATTAATTTTGAAAAGAAAAGGCTGGCCATCAAATGACATATGCTATAATAAACTGACCAGCAGTTCTGTCTAATTCCTTAAGGGTACAGATAAGACTGAGACAGCTAGCCTTCCTACATTGACAGACTTGTCGGAATTTTTTCATCACTGTCAGACATTTGGTCTGACAAAGTCAAATGTTTTGTCGGACCAGTCAAACTTTTGTCAGACCAGATGCTTGTACCTTATTTTGACGCTGAGAAAGTCATATGAATAACAGCACCGAAATGCCCCTTATTATTTTCAATAGCCTTCAATCTAACAAGTTTCCTTTCTTGGGATAGAGAGTCTTTAACATAGACATAAATGACATGTTTTAGGACTTTGTTATAAAAAATTTACTTGGCTATCATCAACATGCCGCGTACGCGGCCATTTTTTCAGTGTTTGTGACCTTTAACTACGCATCCCGATCCCGACCTTTATTAAATTTGCATTACATTCAAGTATTTTTCAATCGGTCATCTGGACCGACGTTTTCTTTAATGTTATCAGTCCAGACAAATTTTTACCGGCCTTGCCGACAGGACCAACGGATTTCGACAAGACTGATTGAACTCATTAATTAATCTTTAACTGGATGCTTGTCTACTCATTACTACCAAGAGATGAATGGGTCTGCACTTTCTCTTTTTAAAAACATATAAAATACTCAAAGATTTTTTTTTTGGTTGAGATTTAATGTCCGACAGGTTTTAACATGTAATCCATATGGACATGCTGATTCCACCCCACCCCATAAAATTAGTTTTTAAATTAAAAATATAACATCAGATTAGTCTATTATGCAATATCAAATTAGTTTTAATTACTTTTCATCAAATTCATTTTAAAACTTAAGCTAGTCAACAAGAGCTATTTTTAATCAAACAGGCTTACCCATTTGCCAAATACTCAAGGGATATAGATAACACCAATGCTCTGTCAGTTAGCTCCTCGCACTCAAATCTCATTAATTTCTCTCTAATTTGACATGCAATTTTCTGTTATCAAAATTCTTCTTGACCAGTGCTTGATAATTACACTCATGGGAGAGGCAGGATTTCTCTGACATACATTATATTTGTTATAGATTGCTGTCAAGTATATGCTTAAAAAAAACAAGTATTTTCTTGATTTACCACTTTTTTAATAAGAACAGTGCAATACTCTTACATTATTAGGATGTGTTAATGAATAGTAAAAAGACACATTTTTTTTTTAAAATTCACTTAAATTAAATGTCACAGTGACCTTGAAATAGGTCCCGACACACCTTCTACCTAAGATGCATAAACTGGCCAAGTTTGATGATTGTAGGTCTTATAGTTTTCTAGTTATGGGCCGGAAAGGATTTTTCCATATTTGGCCAGAACTTCTTAATTAAAGGTCAGAGCGACCTACTTTTTGTGCGCGACACACCTTCTACCCAAGGTGCATCAGATGACAAAGTTTGATCATCCTAGGCCTAGTAGTATTAAAGTTATGAGCCGGAAACGAAAAAGCTAACAGACAGACGGACAGCTAGACAGACGGACAGACACAAAGCCTATAACATAATACGTCCCGTCTTAAGACAGGCGTATAAAAACAGAAGGAAAACAATAAGGTCTTCCGAAGGAAGTCGGAAGACCTTAATAATAATAAAACTAGATGAAATCTCGTTGTGAGCAACTAGTTTTTACCCCTACCTAGCTTCCATATTGTACCTTTCTGAAAAATTTTAAATCCAATGTGCAATTCAGCAATGTGTTGTCTATCATCGCTGAAAATTTCAGCTCTCTAGCTAATGTCGTTTTTGAGTCTATTCACGGACAAGGAGACTCTCTAAAAATCACTGAAAGGGCAATAACTTCCGACCAGAAGAGATTTATTCAAAATTGAGTCGGGGGTACAAACTTCAGATAGAAACACATAATCTCTGAAAATTTGAACAAAATCGATCGAGCCATCTTCAAAAAATCTTCTGCACAAAAATTGTAAAGGAAAAAATAGAACTAGGAGACTTATTGTTCACAGAACAATAAGAGGTCTTTCCACCTTCGAATTTTAATTTTGTTTTATATCTGCCTCCTTAAAATTAAATTCCATGAATACTAAACCAAAATTGTCTTAAACACCCAATTTTATGTTAACGCCCCCAAAATCTACCTGATTCAAGATCAATAATTTACCGCCTGTCAATCATTAAAAAAACAATAGCTTCTGATTTGATTGACAGGTCAGCTACCAGTGCTTCCTAATATTCTGAGTTTGCATGTTTTGAAAACAATTACCTGGTCAAGTGTCAAATGCTTTCATGTACATGCATTATATACACACGGATTAGAAAACTCCAATATGTTTGAATTTTATTTCAAAAAATAATTTAAAGAAAATTGTTAAAACATTGACATAATAAATTATTTCTTTTCTATCTTCACTGCTGTTTGTTACTTGTAAGTGTTATATCGTCCACGTTATCTGTAGAAAAAAAAAAACGTCCACAGAAACCGGCTCTATTTGCTGTAATTGGAGGTCCGTCGATTTAAATTATTTTTAGGAAATGGGATATAAAAATCAAATATTCAGAACTAATAAACGGCAAAGCATTAAGTTTTTAAAAGATGTTTTATTTTGTACTTTGGCTACAAACCGCACGATGTTGGACAGAATTAATGCTCGAATTTCCTCTAGCGTCTGTATATATACGTATTGAAAATATGAAGATAATTAATGGTGATCGATTCTGAAAAAAAATCTTTCAGACAATAAAATGTTGTTAACACACGAAGAATAGAAAATATGGAATATTTTGGACAACATTGTCGCGGCCAGAAAGAAACCTATTCCCCGATCGCGGTAAATGCATGTTCACATGCACCACGGATAGGTGGATTGATAATTTTTTTTATTTCAATATTCAGACTTTTTAAATCAAGTGATTTCTTTTATTGAAGATTAAAAAAGATAAATATTATTCATTTGTCATTTTTACTCGTGATTTTTTCATTTATGTAAGGAAAACATTTTCTAAAACCATATACATGTATCTTATTATTTTTTTTTTCCTTCAAAACATTCCATGATTACAATGGCATTCATCGTTAAGTTTACAAATAAATTTCATATTAAAATAATTATTTTACGTAGTTTCACTCAAAATTAGACACAAAACATGTAATGTTGACCCTGATTACCAAACACAGACTTCCTGTGTAATGCTACGTATACACAGATTTTTGACATCTTGGGTATTGGGGGTCTCCAGGTAAATAACACCACTGTTACTTTGACCACTCCCCCTCCTCAGGTAACGGTACGGTAAAAAAATTGGGTCTTTAAAGGATAGAAAAAATGAAAATTTAAAAAAAAAAACTGATATGACCTTGACCTTTGACCTTGAAAAAATATTCAAGGTCAAGGGTCACAATGCAGTTGACCCCATGCTTCTACCACTTATAGTTTTTAAGTTATAAGGTTTAATAGTAAGTACATAGACGTTAAAGGGCGATACTCATATAGGGGTCATCAGATCCTTTTGCACTTATACAGTGAAGTTATGCCTAAAGACTCTTAAGACATTAATAAAGGTTTGGTGTCTCTATGATCTACGGTTTCGGAGGAGTAGTGATAACAAGATTTTTCGCACAAGGGGCAATAACTTTTTTAAGAGTTCAGTGCTCCAAGTAACACTTGCTCTTAGGTCGCAAAATGGCGACCTAAAATTTTTTTAGTCGCCATTTCAGAATTTCTGGTCGCCATAATAAAATATTTCACTCGCCATAAAAAAATACACTTTGTGAATAAAACTTGATAATTTTAATAAGGATATATATATTATGTCTTTATTATATCAAAGATTACTGATTACTGTGACTATAGAAATTTCCTAGGTTGAATGAAATATTTTTATTGAATTCATGTACCCTTATGGTTGTACAGAAGAACACAAGTAATCTGATTACAGTTCAAATAAAATTTTATCAAATCAAAATACAAGCTTCACAGCTGTTAGGACAGGACTTTGCCTGCTGTTTGTCATGTTTACTTACTACTACGTACCAAACCCATTACACAGTCATTATAAATGCCGCCAAAACACTCTTTATTAGCATGATTCATTGTGATATGGAAGCAATTGACCAAATGTTTCAATAACAAGGTCGGATCTTAGAAAGTTTACAAAGTTTGGATGCAATTCTATCAGGAACATTATTTATACACGTCTCTGGTTCTATCAAACTTTGTACAGCTGCCAAAACATTACGTGATCTAAGTTCATGCGACGCTTTGTAAAGTGTATTTAAGTATATGTCTTCAAACATTTTCTTGATAGAGAATCTTTACAAATAAAATCTCGATACCGATCTTAAAAATGGACGTTTCCAGCCAAAATTTTCTCAGTCGCAAAAATGAGAGTGTGTTTTCATTTCTAGTCGCAAAATGATTTTTTTGGTCGCAAATGCGACCATTTTAGTCGCAACTTGGAGCACTGGAGTTAATCTTAGGGGACAAGAATGGAATACTTGAAATAGTTTTAAAGTAGGTCTATACTCGCACTACGTCATTTACGAATAGTAAAACCAGAACCGCGCTTCCTTTCTCCGAGATGAGAGTTTTTAACTATATTGGTTTGACTTTTACTTAGCGTTTTAATTATCCGGTAACGATTTTGCTCGAAGTCGGTCGCGTCAACAAACACATATTCTACAGTTTAAGGATAAATTAATTAAAAAGAAAAGGCTGGGAACAACTTTCGGTTGACAGAAATAATTAGGTAATAAAACGATATTTCTGTGAATGATGCATGTTTTATATGCCGCGTCGAAAACACGGACCATATACATGCTACATCAGAACATGTATCAAACTATCGAGGCGACTATTGTCGGCGGCCAAGTTGAAGCTAATAGTGATAATTCGGATGAAAAGTAATGACTACGATTTGACTTAGAAAATTTATGGATTTTACTAATCAAACATCACAAAATTTACTTTAAATAATAATAATTGCGTAAAACACATACCCCCCTCCCCCAACCTGCTTAAAGTAAACTCGTAATTACGATATTTATTGACTTAAACAACATTCGATAAGTCTTTATAAGTTTATTTATTGATTGGTTTGACATATTTCAGCTGAACTCGATCGAAGTTCATCTCGATAACGTTCCTTTGCGGTATACAGTTACTGTATTCTTACGCCGTCCAGAAATAACGGATTGTATGGAGGCCTCAAATAGAAATAATTTTTATATTTTTTTTAATTCATTATTGGAATAATCAGAATTAAACGTTCTTTTTGAAAAATTTATCTCATTTTAATCAACATAAAAGTGCTTCGCACTTTTATTTATTTTGTGAGTCAAATGTCAATGAGTTAACACATCGATAATTTTTTCAAAAAGAACGTTTAATACTTTATTAAAGTTTATAAACTTGTTATTTATTTCCTAAATAAATTCAATTTCCCGCGCTTGCGTGTTTATTATCTGACGTCATGGCGTCGTTCAATAGAATGTTGATAACTTGATCTTGGAAACTTCATTTTATTCTTTTGTGGCGGTCAGCTGGGTTCGATCGAATTAAATATATTTGGATATGAATATTGCACTACCGATCGTCATAGATTTCCGTCAAAAGTATGCAAGGTGTAAATCGGCTTGAAAGGCGGTTACGCTTCGAATTCATCAGGCTACATACTAGACCAATCCACACTTTGCAAAAGTTGTGTCTCTTTGCGGGGTCAACCAAAGGGTCACTAGGGATAGAAACGTCATTTCTGCTTTTCATGCTACCAAACATTTCGGAGTGCTCTGATAAATCCATTGTGTTTTAATTTTTTTATTTTAATGAGTGGGTTGCCCCATCTTGGGGCAATCAGTATACAAAAGGCCTAACTTTTTTAAAGTCAAATGACAAAGTTACAAACCAGAAAACTACAAAGGCTACTGTGAGGATTCTATGGGTGTATCCCCTAAAATGGCGGCCAAGGGACATAACTTTTGAAAAGTGTGTATTCAACTATTCTATTTCGGAATATTTTGTGAAAGGCTACTCGTGATCAGTATTAAATAGTGAACAGATTATCGTCTGGGAATATTTTTATTTGTGAAAATTGGTAATAAATGCTGAAAAAACACAAGAAACACGTCCGAAAGTTGATGATAAAAAGTTGGAGGAATTTCGGTCGCCTGAAAGGGATGGATGCATCCGATCGATGGAGATACTTGTCCAAGTCAGTTAATTTGCAATCAAGTATTAAATTTGATCAATAACATTTAATCTACGATTCCAGTAACTAAACGCATATTTATGATGCAAACATGGAAACACTGGCGACAGCTTCCATTGAAGTATTTACGACAGCGCCGATTGAGGTGTTTGTCAGCTGTTCGTGGCGTGATTTCAGTGCTTTGCTATTTTCCAACCAATTTATATACATTTATCGTGAGTAGAATTTAATGGAAAAAATAAAGTTTTAGTCTATATCATGAAATTTAACTTAAGGATAAACGTTAGAGACAGTGCAGCTGACAACAGTGACATAAAACTAAATGTTTTGCCAGTTGAGAAATTCAAGTCTTTCCTGAGCTTATGCTATTTACATTTTGTCATTAACTCGTCATCAATTCATTATTGACATTTCTCGCAGTCACAACGTCATCTTAGTAAATTGGACACTAATGAAGCAATTTTAAGGGAAATGTCTTACGAGAACGGGCTATAGGTTTGCCTCTAAGATATCTAGGTATTTAGCAGCATTGATATTTCCTTCTACTGACTTCATAGCTCCAACACCCTCCCTGCAAATACACCCCCATATCATGACTTCGTAGGTCCGGCCTCCATCCTTCGTCCTTTTTTCTCCAAATCCTAATTCATTCATCATCCCCCACTATAATTTTACTCCCATCTGAAAAAATCGCTCGCTTCCCGTCCTCTACTGTTCATCGTCTCTTCCCCCGACACCAAGCAAGCCGCTTCTTACGATTTTCTTCTTTTATAACAAGTTTCTTCTTGGTAGCATTTCATCTGTAATTATGTTTCTGTCGATTTTTGGAGGTCGGCTGCTTCTGGGTTTATTTTCAACAGATCCCGTGTCAGAAAATTTTCGATAAACGTCAATGACAGTTAATTTAGGTAATTGTAACATTTCACTTATCCTTCTTCGAGAATAACCTGTCTGCATTAACGCCACGATGATGTTTTTTTTACATCTGGCCCCATATCTCTTTCCTTTCCGAACCATCTTTTTTACTCTTGCTATATTTGCTCTTAATTTGTAAATAGCAGACGAAAATATTGTCACGTGATTCATCATGTGACTAAATTATCTAATTTTATAAAATAAAAAATCTACTTCCTGTGGTGTGATATCATGAGGGCAAGGTCATTTCCTTATTTCTAATACCGTTGCAAGTGTAAACACACCGCCATTTTCGACCAAATAATTTTTGCGCAGTCCATAGCCGCACCATGAGTCACTTAATCAACAATTGTCTCTTAACTGATAGCCAGAATGGTTTCAGGAAACATCGATTACTGAGACACAGCTCATCCTATCAGTAAACGACTTCGGAGAACAAATGGACTGTGTACTCCTGGCCTGGGGGCCATAAAACTTAAAACCAGCTCACTTTTAATATCATTCTCACTTTTTCTAAAGGAAAGTTATTTTAATTCAAAAATGTTAACTTTGCTCGGTGATAATATCCTTCGGCCTCCGGGAAAACAGGTCCTCGTGTTTTAGGAAGTAACATCCTCAATAAAATGGTTGGTACTGATGGCCTTGGTACTGTCCGTGGAAGTTGTTGTACACGGGATAAGGGTTGGGGCCGTGTTGGTTCTCGTAATCAATAGCGTCTTCTAACCTTTCTATTTCTTCAATTTGGGCGTCGATTTGATTGTGGAGATTTCCGATTTCGTGGCTTTGAGAGTTTATTGTGAAGCGGAGGGAATGAATCTCTTGATTTTGACCATCAAGTTGAAAGCGGAGACTGCTGATGTTGGCGTCCTGATCGTCTGTCTGCTCCCGTAGTCTTCTCATGTCGTGGTCTGCTTTGTAAAGTTGTGTTGATAACATAAAGATTTCCTCGGTTTGTTTCTTATTCTGAGCAGAAAGTTCTGATATACGGCCTGAAGACATTTTGTTGGTCTTGATTGCATTGTTTAGTTTGATTTTCAGGCCTATTATTTCTTGCTGTACTTCAGGTTTAGGATTCTGTAGATTTTGGACTGTTGTTTCTAGTTGTGAGACTTTCGGGGCACTTTCTTGCTGAACGCAGATAAGTTGTTTTGTTGTTGAGTTAAAATTTTGTTCGGTGGTTTGCAGTTTCTGAAGCAATGCCTCATTCCGGATAGTTGAATTTCTAAGTTGTTCCTTAGTTTTTGAAATTTGACATCGCAGGGATGAAGTAATGTCCACATATTTATAGAAGGCAGCTTGTCTGAGGTTGTAGAATGATAGTTCTCTCAGACATTGTTTTGTGTTCAGAAAACGCTGAACTCTGTTAGCGTCACGCAATTTCGTTGAATTTGATTTCTTAGAAGGAGCTTGATAGCTTTTAGCATAATGTCCATACTTTCCACAATTAAAACATATTAACTGAGACGGAGATTTGTAGGCGCAATTATATCGCGGTTGATTAGAATTTGTTAGCATCCATGTTGGTCTAAGGTAAAAGTCCATCGTGTTGTTTGATTTTGGGGGAAATCAAACTCATGAATACATGTAATTAGAATAATAATTAACAAGTTCACTCGGGCAAAGGTGGCATCAAATGTCTTGCGGTCACGGTCTTTAATTATGTTTTACTTAGCAC
>PRKT01001614.1:10589-61197 GCA_003671525.1 Saccostrea glomerata | reverse complement strand
CATTAATCTTTCATACACTTGTCCATTCAAACTGAAAGAGAATAAAAAAACAAGGATTTAAAATGTTTTATTATTGTAAATTTATGCTTTAATCAAAAAACACTATCACCTCTTAAAAAAAATTGCAAAAAATAATTAATTCTCATTTGTCTGTATCGGCAATATGTATTGCATATCGCACCACTGTATTGCAATTTGTATCGTATCGAAAAATTTCTTTCAATACCCAGCCCTAATATTTACCCATCTGACAGATAAAATTATAATATTTAACACACTTGGAAAAGTTGGAAAATACCTAAATTATTTATAATATGATGTCACGTAGTGTAGTGGTGTTCCAATCATCGATTATAATCGAAAATCAGTCGATTGCTGACATAATCCAAGCAATCGATTGCATTTTTAAAATTCTGATTAATCGGTATATTATTTTATTTACAAGCCATCTGGTTTTTAGCCATAATTTTCTATCCACAGCATTGCTTCTGGCTTTTTTGTGTAACGTAACGGTGCAGATAAACAAACTCTTGCATTTCTACCCAGATAACAAAGCATGTTTCTGGGCATGGGCGTACTTTTAGTTCTATAAAATGAACAAAAGACAAACTGGACACCAAAGAGAGTCTTCATTTACCCATTCTTACCATTTACTTGTTTAGATTGATATACTTTTTACATGTCCGATTATAATCGATAATTAGTTAGTTAGAGGAACCCAATCATCGATTATGAAATTCTTACCAATTCCCATCACTAACGTAGTGCGTGAGCACTACATAATGGCTGTGTTAATTTTGTGAGTCGTGCTGTAAAACATGCAGACAAGGTTTCACACTGTGTGTTTGTTATTGACTATTTCTTTATTTTAAATTATTAATATGAAGTCACTATGAAATAAACTTATTGATTATAATTTAATTATAAAGTATGTTATTTACCATGTTAACATCCCATTCTAGAATTTATGACTCATGGAGATGTCACTTAGCCTAGCTCTAACTTTGTTTAATTCTTGACACTTACATGAAGGGCCATATCCTTGGTAAGACTGCAGTATTGGTTTGTTTGTTTGTTTATTGTCCTTTTAAATATTTTTCAGTCATGTTATGATGCCATCACTATGATCACTTGCTGGCAGAGGCCTGCAAATGTACACAGCAGTGACATGTACTCAGCACTTATGGTTTTTGAGATGTGAGGGATTTTTTTGTGCCAACTGTGAAACAAAACCTCAATTTATACAGTCTCATCAGATCTGAAGAACCTGTTTGAGCTGTCTCCACATCCAGGAGTGGGATTTGAACCTGCCATGTAAGGATCAGCTGCTTAATGCTACTTGATTGATTGTATGTTGTGTTAGATCTTATTCGAGAATTCTTAACTAATATAGAGATGTTACCATATAATGGTAAATGTTTTCAAATTCAAATCTAACTTTAAACTTAGCAATGTGACGGTGTGTTGTGTGAACTTGTGTTAGCAAGACAGTGTATAAGCTGACAATGTTTTGTGTGAACTCTTGTTAGCCTGACAGTGTGTTATGTAAACTTGTGTTTGCAAGACGGCGTGCTGTGTGAACTGGTGTTAGCTTGAAAATGTGTTGTCTGAATTCATGTTAGCATGACAGAGTGTTGTGTGAACTCCTGTTAGCAAGACAGCGTGTCTTGTGTAAACTCGTGTTAGCATGACAGTGTGATTTGTGAACTAGTGTTAGCGAGACTGCATGTTGTGTGAACTTGTGTTAGTGAGACAGCATGTTGTGTGATATCGTGTTAATGAGACAGGTTGTTTTGTAAACTGTGTAAGCGAGACAGCGTGTTGTGTAAACTCCTGTTAGCGAGACTGCGTGTTGTGTAAACTCATGTTAACAAGATAGCGAGTCTTGTGTAAACTTGTGTTTGCATGACAGTGTGTTGTGAGAACTCCTGTTAGCGAGAATGCGTGTTGTGTAAACTCATGTTAACAAGACAGAGTGTCTTGTGTAAACTGGTGTTAGCATGTCAGTGTGATTTGTGAACTAGTGTTAGCGAGACTGCATGTTGTGTAAACTGGTGTTAGCGAGACAGCATGTTGTGTGAATTCGTGTTAGCGAGACAGCTTGTTGTGTGAACTGGTGTTAGCTTGAAAATGTGTTGTGTGAAGTCCTGTTAGCTAGACAGGGTGTCTTGTGTAAACTCGTGTTAGCATGACAGTGTGATTTGTGAACTAGTGTTAGCAAGACTACATGTTGTGTGAACTCATGTTAGCGAGACAGCATGTTGTGTGAATTTGTGTTAGCGAGATAGCGTGTTGTGTAAACTCGTGTAAGCAAGACAGCGTGTTGTGTAAACTCCTGTTAGCTAGACTGCGTGTTGTGCAAACTCATGTTAACAAGACAGTGTGTCTTTGTAAACTCGTGTTAGCGAGACAAAGTGATTTGTGAACTAGTGTTAGCGAGACTGCATGTTGTGTAAACTCGTGTTAGCTAGACATCATGTTGTGTGAATTCGTGTAAGCGAGACAGCGTGTTGTGTTAACTCATGTTAGCGATACAGTGTGCTGTGTGAACTCATGTTGGTGAGATTGCATGTTGTGTAAACTCGTGTAAGCCAGACAGTGTGTTGTGTGAACTTTTGTTAGCTAGACTGTGTGTTGTGTGAACTCTTGATAGCAAGACAGCATGTTTTGTGTGAACACGTGTTTGCATGACAGTGTGATTTGTGAACTAGTGTTAGCGAGACTGCATATTGTGTGAACTCAGGTTAGCGAGACAGCATGTTGTGTGAATTAGTGTTAGCTTGACAGCGTGTTGTATAAATTTGTGTTAACAAGACAGCATGTTTTGTGTAAACTCGTGTTTGCGACTGTCAGTGTTATTTGTGAACTAGTGTTAGCGAGACTGCATGTTGTGTGAACTTGTGTTAGGGAGACAGCATGTTGTGTGAATTCATGTTAGCTTAACAACGTGTTGTGTAAACTCTTGTCAGCGAGACAGCGTGTTGTGTGAACTTGTGTTAGCTTGACAGCATTTTGTGTAAACTCCTGCTAACAAGACAGGGTGTTTTGTGTTAACTCATGTCAGCATTAAAGTATGGTTTGTAAACTAGTGTTAGTGAGACTGCATGTTGTGTGAACTCATGTTAGCAAGACAGCATGTTGTGTGTACTCATGTTAGCGAAACTGCATGTTGTGTAAACTCTTGTAAGCAAGACAGTGTGTTGTGTGAACTCATGTTAGCCTGACAGTGTGAAGTGTGAACTCATGTTAGGTAAGAGCGTGTTGTTTGAACACATGTTAGTGAGACAGCGAGTTGTGCGAACTCATGTTAGCAATACAGCATGTTTTGTGTAAACTTGTGTAAGCATTACAGTGTGATTTGTGAAATTGTGTTAGCGAGACTGCGTTTTGTGTGAACTCAGGTTAGCTTGACAGCTTGTTGTGTAAACTTGTGTTAGCCAGACAGCGTGTTATGTAACCTCGTGTTAGTGAGACTGCGTGTAGTGTAACTCGTGTAAGCGAGACAGTGTGTTGTGTGAACTTTTGAGAGCTAGACAGTGTGTTGTGTGAACTCATGTTAGCATGACAGTGTGATGTGTGAACTCATGTCAGCGAGACAGCGTGTTGTGTGAATTCGTGTTAGCTTCGCAGCTTGTTGTGTAAACTCGTGTAAGCGAGACTGTGTTGTGTAATCTCGTGTAAGGGAGACAGTGTGTTGTGTGAACTTTTGTTAGCTAGACATTGTGTTGTGTAAACTCTTGCTAACCTGACAGTATGATGTGTGAACTCATGTTAGCAAAGAGTGTGAAGTGTGAACTCGTGTTAGGGAGACTGCGTGTTGTGTGAACTCGTGTTATACAAATTATACACAGAAAATGTGACAATATCTTAGAACTCAATTTGATAGCCTATAATTATCTCATGAATTGACATTTTATTAGTCAAGGAATTTTAAATTTAAAAATTTCATTTTTTTTTTTTTGGATAGGTGTGACACATCTGAATTCGGAAATTTGATACAAAGCATGACCATGATTAGCCAAAAGAGCATCTGTTTGGATGTGACAAGAAATAAACAGCATAGTGAAGTTAAGTCAAGTTTTGGTTCGTGAAGACAACTTTTAAATTCACCATATATCATATATCACAAATATGAATATATCAATTGCTCTCAGTTTTTCAAGTGAAATAAATTTTGTAACAGAAATACATGTAATTACATTGGATTTGGAATAAATGTTATTTCTTAATATAATATTTTGTTTGTGTTGCATGTTGACCTCTTTATTAAGGTCTTCTATTTCGAAGTTTCAACTTACTTATTCTAATGGTTAATTAAGATAAAGATCCTCTGTCCTCAGCAGCAATATAAGATCTTGTAATACATTTATGTGTATTTTTACTGTATAATGTAAGAAATTTGCTATTTTGGCACATGCAATTAAGGCATAACCATGTGCAGGATACCAAGGAATTCCGTACAGTGGACATGTACATGAAGTTTTCAAATACAAGATTGACGAGATGTCCAGACTCCTGTCACATTTCAAAGTCAATGAAGCACTAAATCTGCAAAGCTGTGCCTGTTGCATTATCACCAGTGTCTAGAATTTCACAATTTCATTTTCTAGAGCTAAAGACAAACTTGGCATAGAGCATCCTTGAGTATTGGGGATTCAAATGGTTCTTATGTAGGGCAATACTTTAAAATAGATTTGTTTCTTAAATACTTTAAATGCATTATATTTAGTGTGTACGATATTTGGCGGAAATTGTCTTTTGGCGGCTCAGAGCGGCCTATTGCCGCCCCCGATATAACACTCCTGACAACAAAATAACAAGTGATTATAATTTGAACATAGAATTCGGAGCAGCCTATTACTACCCACGATATAACACTTCTGACAACAAATAACAAGTGATTATAATTTGTACATAGAATTCGGAGCGGCCTATTACCGCCCCCGATATAACAGTCCTGACAACAAAATAAACAGCAATTAAAATTTGTACATAGAATTCGGAGCGGCCTTATTACCGCCCCCGATATAACACTCCTGACAACAAAATAACAAGTGATTATAATTTGTACATGAAATTCGGAGCGGCCTATTACTGCCCACGATATAACACTCCTGACAACAAAATAAACAGCAATTCTAATTTATACATAGAATTCAGAGCGGCCTATTACCGCCCCCGATATAACACTCCTGACAACAAAATAAACAGCAATTACAATTTATATATAGAATTCGGAGCGGCCTATAACCGCCCCCGATATAATACTCCTGACAACAAAATAAACAGCAATTACAATTTGAACATAGAATTTGGAGCGGCCTATTACCGCCCCCGATATAACACTCCTGACAACAAAATAAACAGCAATTACAATTTATACATAGAATTCGGAGCGGCCTATTACCGCCCCCGATATAATACTCCTGACAACAAAATAAACAGCAATTACAATTTGAACATAGAATTCGGAGCGGCCTATTACCGCCCCTGATATAACACTCCTGAAAACAAAATAAACAGCAATTACAATTTGAACAAAGAAATTCGGAGGGGCCTATTACCGCCCCCGATATAATACTCCTGACAGCAAAATAACAAGTGATTATATGATTTACATATATACAAGCAGGGGCAAATTACTGCAACCAACATAACATAATTGTAACAAAACTAACACTATTGATATACATATGGTCATGAAAAATTCAGCTCTCATTACCCTGTGCAAAATAATTGTTCAAACTGTTAATAATTTTTGTGGATTTTGTAACTCTCACCGAGTTTCCAGTCTTTTCCTGACACAACTTGGATATACCATTCACGGTATCAGCATTAAATGCCATCTGCAGATGATCGTAGAGAAGGCCACTTCCAGCAATCTTTCTGGCAATTCCTTGACTGATGATTTTTCTTGCAACTAAGGGCTGGAGAGAAGGCAAATTTGTCCTAATTTGGCACGAGTAGAAGTAGGAGTCTATGACACTTTGAACAGTAATTGATGACCTTCTGACTTCAGTGCTATCCAGAACATTGGATGTGAAATAACTCTGAACTAGTGATTTCAAAGCCGCTACATCTTCTACAGCATTGTGTGCAGAGTAGACTATACCTGAAAGACACTCGCAAAGGTTTTCCTGTTGATAGGATGGTAATCCAGGTTTCACAAGTTTGAAGAGTTTCAGAGTGTCAACAAAACCATCCACTACTTCTGAAAATTCAGATATTTTGTTGCATGCTCGTAAAGCATGCATAAGAACAGGACAGTCAAATGACTGGATGTTATGTCCAAACAAAATCAATTTTTTACCAAATTGAATACAAAAATCAAGTAAGCTGTCAATAGCTGCAGAAATTGTGGAAGTGGAATAGTTTTCCATTTCTTACACTTATCCCAGTTACTTTCTCAGCCTCTTTAGATATTAGTTTCTTTGGTTGAACGTACACTTGAAACTTTTCTTCCTCTTCCAGAAATGCCACTGAGTAATGTGACATGTTCTATCTGAAATATTAAATGTATAATTAATACACAAATAAATCAAAATCATATTAAGTATTACAAAGTTATCTTTACCTTGGTAAAATGATATATATCACAAAATCAAGATTTCAACCGGCAATCTACATATACAATGTATGTAGAATGCGAGTTGAAATCTTGATTTTGTGAGTAATTAATTCACATAGCCATGCAATTACTACCTAAAACAGAAGTTAACCTATATATTCTCATGATTAATCTGTATACCAAATTTCATTTCAATATGTGCAAACTCTACAAATAAAACAAACAAAAACTGCAAATAATTGGAATATTTTTAAGTCCAAGGGGCATTACTCTGTTAAAAAATGGCTTGATCATATTTAAAACAGAAATTGGCCTAGATGTTCAAAGTATAAATCTGTATACCAAATTTCATGTCAATATGTGTAATCTCTGCTAAGAAAATGAACGGAAACTGATGGTGGACCGACCGACCAAGAGACTGCAGCAAAGCAATATGCTCTTCCTTCTTTGGGCATAAAAAAATCGTTCATGGGAAGTAAATTGGTGGGTAAGGATTACCTAAGAAATCCATAAATATTGGTCCCTAACAAATACTGATGATTCCACAGTACATTATGTATATGAAAAAATTATGAATACACATGTACTGTAAAAGTGAATTCCAACCTTATCAAAAATTTGAACATTTGAAGATTATAATATTTATGTAAGTATATGTAAGTACCCAAGCCAGTTGTTTCCAAATCAAAATAAACAGGTAAATGGGTTTCTCCACTGAAGTTGACTCTTTCTGGGTCTGGCCGAATGCATGGGTCTGGCCGAATGCATGGGTCTGGAATACTGGCAAGAATTGTTTCTGTTTGCTGACATAATCCAATCTCAGATGAATATGTGGGACCTTCCTTGTTTTCTTGACAAGCAATCCTCTGCAATCTTAAAATACAACAGGCATTTAATTGCAATACACTGTACACAAGATTTTTCATATGACAAAATTTAAGAAATGAATCTAATTTTTGAGAATTCACAAAGTATATGAAATACAATGCTTCACGCCTGCATATTATCAAGATATATACATTATTTTTCTGACACCTTGCTACAAATTTATGTCATCCAACAATCCTTTTTGAAGGTGAACAGTTTGCATTATTACATGTACCTAACCTACTATTTAAATTGTAATAAGGCATTTTGAACTGTTTCATGATTTATTTTATATGTTTTTGTGTGATCATGAAACAGTCGAACTGTTGACCGGGCCACAGGATGAACAGTTTGCATTATAACCTAACCTACTATATAAATTATAATAAGGCATTTTGAACTGTTTCACAATTTATTTTATGTTTTTGTGTGATCATGAAACAGTCGAACTGTTGACCGGGCCACAGAATGAACTGTTGACTGATAAAAGCGTCATCATGATATTCAAGTGTTTTGATGATCACGACATCACTATTTACCTGCTATATAATTAATTAAATTGAAATAAAACACACAAACAATCAATCATTTTATTAAGTATTACTTTAAATTACTGAATATTAATTTAATCTTTATATTATGTGTTCAGCTAATTAATAGACATGTATGTGAATAAACAGTTGTTAAAACTCTTTATTGATTGTTTGTGTGTTTTTATTCCAGTTTAATTAATTATATAGTAGGTTAAGTAATAAAACACTAATTCAATGACTACTTGGTGAAACAGTCAAACTGTTGTCCCTCGGTAGTGGGGAAGACATGGGAAAATGTTGCCCTTTGGCCTCGGGCAACAGTTTCCCAGGTCTTCCCCACTACCTCGGGACAACAATTTGACTGTTTACCTCGTAGTCATTAAATAAGTATATACTATATATAGATTTAACATCAAGTGTGGTACAAGGCTATAATAAATTGGTGACAAATTTAGTCGCAATGGTGCCTTAAAAGTTTGATTGGAATCTAAAACTTCTTTATAAATCGTCAAAATTTTAAATTGACTTGGCAGTCATCAAATTCCAGAAATAAAAAATATTTTCAACATTTTTATATGCTTGTACTTTGTTATAGACCTAGAACTATCAAATTTAGCCAATTTGTGCATCTTGGGTAGAGGGTATGTTGTGACTATTTCAAGGTCATTGTGTACTTTGATTAAAGTGAACTTTAAAAAGATGTAATTGATTACCTTAATGTATTCTAATTGAGCATGTTATATCAAATTACCTCTGAGCTTTCAGATTCATTCTCCTTCTTTTTGCTTTTACAGTGTTGGCAATGGCTTTTCGCTTTCGGTGCTGTAAATCTCTCAGTACAGCTAATTTATGAGTGAAGGTGCCAGGAGATAAGCCTGATCTCATGTTAACCTGTAATAACATTAGATAATTATAAACCATATGACTTAAATTACATAAACAAGAAATTAATGGAAAGAAATGAAATCGCGGAAGGTAATTTAGTTTTAATTCACCAGATGTGTGTAAAGTCAAGTATTGTCACTGCCAAAGACTGAACTTATGTTGTTAAATTACATGCAGAAATGACAAAGTTTTGACAAAAATGATATCTATAATCAATCTTCCTAAAAAGTTTTTGTTACCTTGGCTACATAAGAGTGTCCAATGTTCTTTTGCGCTACTCCTGCAGCAACCCAATACCCCAAACTCACTGAACCACTGAAATGGCAACGCTTGGGAGCTTTGGAGGCAATGGTCATGTTAAGTGACTCATTAGCTTGAGTTGACCCCATGTGAGCTAGCTTCTTGCTGATGCCTTTATATCTCGTAAAAAGATCTAACAAAGCACTCTGTAACTTTGAGTCAGAAAGACACTTTCCATAAGGTAGTGACTTATAGTTCATATTGGGATTTTCGCGATGGCTACACCAATCTCCACATGAAGAATGATTATGATCCCCAAACGGATGTTTATACATGGCATCAAGACCAGTAGAAATCCCATCCTCATTTCCAACATTTTGAGCAACCATATAGTTCCAACACTTTTGAATGTATTTTATAACTTTAGTGGTGAGAGACTTGTGTACCTTTTGCAAACCGTACAGATGATTCGTAATATTTTTTTGACATGGTTTCTGTCCGACTGTTTTTGTATATTTGGGTCAACCTCATGTCGTAGACGTGATATGGTAGCTGCATCATCATCGCCAATAATGGTTGAAACTCTCACACCACTTTCTTTCACTTTCTTCACCATTTCAACTACCATAATTATCCTGTTCCATGGCTTTGGAACTTCCTAAAATTAACAAAGATTTTGGTAATCAAAAGTTTTAAGCTTACAGATATGTCTAAATATGTTTAAAATATTACTGTGTGTGTACTTAAAAGAACTTAGCTTCATATTTTAGTGGCTTTGGCATGGACAACGATGCGCTAATTCATGAAAATCGTTAAGAAATCATTTATAAATACAATATACAGCATGTACCGCTAAATACGCCAAGAACTAAATTTAGGCCAAAAATGAAATTAGCTTTGTTTGGCATTGCTGTCCGACTCGGGTAAATCGGTGCGGTCAAAAGAAATTTTTTTAACTTTTACTTTTCAAAATTTTTTTTTTTTGGTCATATTTATCCGGATTTGGGTATCTGTAAGTTTAAGTAATATACAAAATAAGAAAGAATCATGTAAACACTTAATTATTAAATTGAACAGTTTTCTTTTATAAGCGTCTAAGAGATGCTGATATAGCGTATCACAATTCCAAGGCATGGCTGTTGAAAGTGGTAATTTAAACTCGGTATAACAGAAGCTGATGCCTAGACTCTCCGCAGTATATGTGTGTCTTAAAATGGCAAAAATATACTGACAAAACGAATCAGTTATACCAATTTCAAATAGAAACTTCAAGGAACAATGTCATGTTTTGATATGAAACTGATTTGAAATGGAAGCAATATTTGGGATCAGGTGTAACTGTTGGCCCATGGGCTAAAAGGCTCACATGAGTCATGTTAGGATTTCTGCCTTTATATTTCAATGTAAAACTTGAATCATTCTATCACAGTCTTTTCTAAAAATTTCAAATAATGCATTGAGGTTATTGAAAATTATTTACTGTTTTTTGGATTGACAGATTTAAGAACACCGTGAATATAACGAATTTTTAACAACACAAGTTATTTCCCCCCATACAGTACTTTGTGGCAAGTTGATTGAAATTGGCACAGTTTTTTTTTAGAAGTTTACAAAAAAATATACAGATAATCTTAAAATTCTTGTAGGGCCCCTAAAGTGAAATGAAAAGTTTTGTTGCTTTGTCACCTAAATTAACAATAGATATCAATCATTTACCTTCCAAATTTTTATGACAAATGTGTGGCCTTGAGGGCAGGTTTTCCTTCGCAGCATGTGCACAAATACGACATGACTTTATTCTACAGCTCCAATCTAGCACTTTTCCAGTCTTTGCTCCAATCATGGTTGCATGTCCTAAATTACAGTAAATTTGATAATCTTCATCTAATGATTAAAATATGAACAAACCCTGTGATCCAAACACAATTTCATGAATTCGAATCTTCTGAAATAGTGTTTTCATTATATAATATCTTCATTTTAGATCAGAGGTTGAGAGCTTTGTAAAGTATTCAAAACATAACTTACATTTTTTGGCCATTTTTAAAGAAAAATTTTAAAATTTGAGGAAATTGATGCAATTCAGGACAACATAATATGTGGACTAGAGAGAAAATTACATCAATTTTAATTGATATGCAGTCACCAAGGGTTTGAGTAAAATTTAACACATTTTCAACTAAAACTGAACAGTTCTGATTTTTCAGAAATTCACAGGGCAAAAGAAGCCCTTAGTGGACCGTCTTGTTTGTTCCAGATTTTATTCTTTGAAAAATTTTATAGGGTCATAAAACAAATTTAAAAAGAAAGGTGTTTCCTTCATAGTTATATATGTAAGTATCAGTAAATATACCTACCGGATAAACTGTTATACGCTTTTCCACTACCTCTTCTCTGCCAGCCAGCATCGACCGAAGCAGAAATCTCGCTCTCACCATCTATTTTCCTTTATAAAAATATGATGTATTATAACTAAGAATTTTCAAAAAAAGATCACAGTAAAACTTCCCTTTCACCACAGAAGTTCAAGTACCTATCAATTTTTGCCGAAATTTTCGGTAAATAAAATAGATACGTAATACCTATAATAATTGTAGGTATTACGTATTTTTTTATTTAATGAAAATTTGGGTATAATTGATAGGTACGCAAACTCCTGTGCTTTCACAAACAATTCACAATGTGTGAGGAGCCATTATTTGTTTTCCTGCTCTGTTAACTTTTGCAACAAAGTACATTCATGCGCAAAAAAATACATGCAAATTCCGATAACAATACATAGTCAAGTAATTACTTCATTGATAATTCAATTTAATCCTTAATGTGTAGAAAAATTATTTTATAGAAGATTTATAATTATGAATTAGTCTATCTGTAGTTCTGTACAAAACCAAATCAAGAAAAGCTTAAAACATTGAAATTCCATTACATATAGAATACTATAATTAATGAAAAATGAAGGTCCAAGTACAATACCTAAAATTGCATACATATATAATTTAGGGAATAACTATCTTCTAATTTGGCATTTGTGACCATTAAAATGCTGATTTAACGGTCGCAAACTGAGTTTTACCTGCGAAGCAGAGCCCGTAATATGGATGTTTGCAACCGTTAAATCAGCATTAACGGTCGCAAATACCAAAATAGAAGATAGTTATTCCCATTCTAATGCAATCTATACTTCCTGTTTCTTGTTGTTTACGAATTGTTTTGTGAGTTTCCAGACATGAAATACATCATGGAGCATTGTGTTTTTGTGTCGCTCTATTATGACGGCACAATGAAAAGCATTCACTCTAGTTAATGCTCCTTTTACTGCTTCAAACATCAGAGCATTAGCCAATCAAAACTTGCTTTACTTAATAATTGCATTAGAATTAGTATTTACTAATTATGTAATTCATACATGTATGCATATCAACATTTGAAATCCCTATTACTGGAAATTATTTAAATCTGGCGCATCCCCGCGCATGTGTTTGATTCCTGATTTTTTAAAATAAAAATCCATTACCCTCCAGGTAATAAGCTCTCTTCCTCTAAACTTTGTTTTGCCGAGTCCTTTGCAAGAGCTTCTATTACCGGACCAACCTCTGCCTGTCTGTTTGCAACCATTTTGTGGTGAACAGGAGGTATATTTAGTGCTCCCAAGATGCTGTTGAATTGGGTAACTCCTCCACCTGCATGGAATGCTGTAAATAAATGTTAACAGTAATTTTTTTATTAGATGACAGGCAGATACAAATATGATTGCCATAATATATGATACAACCTATCAAAGATGGACTTATAAACAAAAGGCCCATTCTACAATGTTGGATTTGAGCCATTGAATAAGAGAACTACATGTAGTAATTATTAAGCATATCATAAATACAGGATCTCCCATGCTTTGTTGTTGGATAAAATCTTTATCCAACAAGTTGTGTGGTTTCTTTTTTAACCTCTAGCCTTGGCTAGTCATATCCACAAAATAAAGGGATAAACATAGGATAATCAATAATATCTCACCAGTTCCAAGTTTTGAATTTATATCACAAGTTCTTGAAGGATGAACTCCATGCCTCTTTCCTGTTGGGACATTATTCACATGGTTGCAATTAGAATTACTACATGGAATCTGAAAAATTTTAAAACAATCTTAAAATGTTTGACTCTCAATTAATTCAAGCAACTAACTTCAGGCTTAGTTATAAAATTGAACAGCAAGCCTCTCTCCAGTTTTTGATTCCAAAGGTAATAAAACTTTGATATAATTATACATGACGTACTTCGCATTCTGGTTTTTACAAGTATAGTGCATTACCCTAGTTTTAAGGACAGACACATGAAAATATGGATTCAAAATGATATGTTACTATAACACAGGCTTTTTAAAATCAAGTTAGACACAAATTATTTTCAATAAAAACAAATAGCTATTATAAGCTAAAAGGAACTGGAGTATTAAGCATGTGAAAATGTGTATGACAATTAATCGACACTAAAAACATTTCTTTAAAGGGGGAGAGGGGGGTGACGGTAGTCGGATACATGTTGTGGATAAAATTCATGACTCTGGCAATGCCCCAAGCCACACTTGGGTATTCGAAACTCATCTGCTTATTCTAACTAGTAAAATGAATACCTATGTTAACTTGCGAAACAAATTCTTTTGGGGAAAGGCTGGTCACTTTTATGAAACAATATTTAAATCAACAAGTCATTGAACAACCTTGACAAAACACTTAGATTTTGAAATAATGCCCCGTATATTTATCTCATACGTGTGGGTGATACAGGCCGTTGGATAAACTTATGCTTTATCAACGGGTAGATGCTTTATCAATAGCACCTCAGGTTTTGACTCGATCCCTCGCTTCAAGATTTCCTCTTATTGAAACTTTTATTTGTGAAAATTATTGCCCTCATAAAATCAATGATAAAAGGCTATAATATAATTAAAAGCAAGAAAAAGACTCATATCTGTTAAATGACTGTCTTATACGTCTTATTTTATCATGGAACCTGTATTGGCTACTTGAAGACAGATGTTATCCCCCCCCTTTAAATCGTTTTCGGAGAAAGTATAAAGACTAGCAGTTAAGTTGTTGTGATAAGATTCAATAATGCTTTCTTTTAAAATGCTACGTATGCATACCTAGTACCTACATGTAATGTAGGTGTAACTTACCATGGATCAACAATGAATCTAACGTTACAAGTAGCCATGCCTAGCACGTTTTGTACTGCCACCGAACATTAAGACATTTTCACGATCCCATGGTCCTTACAACTTTCAGTCAGAAGTTCCGTCCATGTAAAGCTCCACTCTGCTCCAGCAATTGTCACATAATGTTTTTAAAGACGCAGATAGGAAAAATTTTAACTTTTGAACACGATATACTTTCCCTTACCAAAATATTGACCTTCTGGCAACATCTTCTGGCTTTATTACCGCAATATTGCAGCAACATTCTGGCAATACATTGCCGCAATATTGCGGCTATATCGTTTTTCGTATGTAAATTAGTTTTGCGGCAATATTGCCAGAAAAGGGGTTGCGGCAATATTGCTGCAAATCATGACCCAAATATTGATCTTCTGGCAACATCTTCTGGCATTATTGCCGCAATATTGCGGCTATATCGTTTTTCGTATGTTAATTAGTTTTGCGGCAATATTGCCAGAAAGGGGTTGCGGCAATATTGCTGCAAATCATGACCAAAATATTGATCTTCTGGCAACATCTTCCGGCATTATTGCCGCAATATTGCGGCAATATCGTTTTTCGTTTGTAAGTTAGATATAAATTGGTATTTAATAGAAATAATGATTTATCAATCTAACAATTTACAAACTGTGCTGAGGAATATAACAAACAATAGCAAGCCACAGGGTCAATAAGAAATAGCCACTTCTGCTATTCTTTGAACAGATAGAAAATTATGTTGATCATCATAATGAAAATCAAGATATGTTTGTGAGACACTGTGCACCTGGTGGCAATAAAGTTTGAGAAAGCTATTTATAGCATATGGGTCACAGTCAAGGTCACAGGGTCATTGATCTTGGTGTCATTTGAAAGAACTGAATTAGTGGAGTATGCATACTAAATATGAAGCCTCAATCTCTTATAGTTCAAAATTTATGGCAGAGGATCAAAATGGCTATTTTTAGCATATGGGTCAGAGTAAAGGTCAAATTGTCATTGACCTTGGTGTTACTTGAAAGAGCTTAATTAGTGAAGGGTGCATACCAAATATGAATTCTCCATCTTAATATTCTTTTATGACTCAAAAGTTATGTCGAAGTTTCAAAAAATCTATTTTAAGTATATGGTCACAGTCAAGGTCCCAAGGTCATTGACCTTGGTGTTATTTGAAAGAGGTTAATTAATGAAAGGTGCATATGTATTTTTGTAATACAAGTTCTCTATCTTTTATAGCTCAAGATTTATGTCCAAGATTCAAAAAATCTATTTTAAGGATATGGGTCACAGCCAGGGTCTCAAGGTCATTGACCTTCAGGTGTCTTTTGAAAAAGCTTAATTAGTAAATTATGCATACTAAATATAAAGTCTCTATCTTTCATTAATTTTAAGTTATGATGAATATTTGAAAAAGCTATTTTTAGCATATATATGTCACATTCAAGGTCACAAGGTCATTGACCTTGATGTCATTTGAAAGAAGTTAATTAGTGGAGTAGACACACCAAATATGAAATCTTTATCTCTCATTGGTTCAAAAGTAATGGTGAAGGTTAATTTTACAAACTAACAGACAGGACAAAAACAATATGTACCCCCGATCTATAGAGAAATGTTTATAGAAACAATATTAATATGCCACTGTGAAAATGTCCAGCAACTTTGCATTAATTTTCAAATAACATGCTTTAATTCATCTTTTCCTGCTACTCTAGGATATATAGACATACAAGTCTAGTATGCATGCATCACAAGCACTAATTGAAACACATATAAATTTTCCAATTTTATCTCCATTGAATCATTCATCTCAAAAAGAATATTGGTTTTGACTCACCAAGTCTGATGATTTGGAAACAGAGTACATACACATTCCTATAATTCTGCTTAAATTCTTTTTTCTAGTCATTCCACACTATGCAGTCTTACTACTCATCTTGACTAATCCCACTGTACACAATTAACAACTCTAATCAACTTGATACAAGTCAGTAATGAAGCAAAACATGCTTGCCTTTGAATTCCCTCCACTTTATTTAAAAAGAGGAAGTAAATGACTGAGCATGCTCAACAAATGGATCATGGGTAATCCTAGATGTTGCCAGAAAGTTTTTTTCTGGCAGTATTGCCAGAATGTCACCGGAAGTTGTTGCAGCTAGCGGTGATATTTCATTTTTTCTGGCAGTATTGCCAGAATGTCACCAGAAGTTGTTGCCGCTAGCGGTGATATTTCACTAACCCAAAAAGCTTGTTTCTGGTGACAAAAATGTGTTGCCGCAATGTTGCCGCAATATAGCAGCAATATTGCTGCAATAATTTTACTTTGGTAAGGGTTCTTTCGAAGCATGTAAACAATCAACGGTGCTAGGTCATCAAGTTATACGTCATCAATTTGAATTGGCAATCATTCATGTAGTTTTGCAGGGGAAGTCTCAAAATTTTGTTAAAAAGAAAGTCGTTTGAGATAAATAGAACATCTATAATTGTGTGATTTGATATTGGCTTTATCCAACTCGTTGAAATGGTGTATATTCGCTCGGCAAGCCTTGCGAATATATACACCATTTCAACTCGTTGGATAAAGCCAATATCAAATCACACAATATAGATATCCTCTATTTATAGCACTGCCGAAACTGTTTCTTATTCAGAACTGCATGGTCAAATAACTGTATATATTTTTTCTAAACAGTTCCTGTTGTGAATTTTTTTTGTGCTACCGTTGTATTTGCCCCTTAGCATTATGTTTCCCTTGTTTTTATCTAGATAAATCGTGGCATATAGATTGTGACATATAGATTATGGCATAACACAAGTAACATCAGATTCAGTATATAAAATGTTAAAGATAACTCTTAGGCATACTTCTACATTGTCCTGTGATGTTCCCATTAACTAAATTATATAAATAATATGTTATAAATTTACAGCCTACAAATATCTTCGTACATAAGTTTTTTAAATATAATATAGAGTATAAGATTACCTTTAACATGTTTAAGATAGCGGCCAATCCATAAGACTTATGGATTGGCCGCTGCACCACTAGGGATAAACACTTATGATAAGTGTTTATCCCTATGGTGTGGTGCAGATGGAGCGGGACGCAACACTTATCGCACACTTTGAGGGCTTCGGCCAGTACCCCGAGTTCCACAATCCGGCGGCCAGTGGACCAGGTGTTGTCCGGTTCAGACGAACTTTCACCATCAATAATGATATCCTCGTTGACGTGACCAATGTCTGGGGAAACAGTCTGAGGATTCTTCTTTCCCTCTCCTTCGTCATGTTCGCTGGCATAGTTATGGTCCTTCCTGATAGCAGATCGGATTCGAAATCGCCAGGAAATTTTTCTCTTCTTTCTCTCTCCTTAGCGCATCACATGTTTACTTTTCCCATAGCGGCGTGATAGTCTGTTGACTATGACATTCAAACTTCCGTGTAAACAGACGACAATAGTGCGCATGTCGTAAATTGCGCGAAACACATTCGACAGAAGAATATCGACTTAAATTTAAAATAAACGTGTTTTTAAATATCAACTATAAAACATAATGTTTTATTTTATATATAAAATGTGTCTTACATTTTGATTTTTTGAAAATGTCGTGTCAAAATATTTTACGACATTTGTCTGATTTGAACGAATAACGACATTTCGAGTTGCGCAGTGGACCCAAAAGTGTCAGGAGCGAACATCTTTAAATATTGTGTGAGAAAGAGGACATCAATCAGCCAAACTGTTCATGAAATTTATTAGGACCCGACACTCTTAACCAAACTTTGTGACATTTTTTTTAAAATTCTAATTTTGATTTATATATCATTATATAGCAAAGAGTGTTTCGGCGGTTTTAAAACGGCTGTATGCCCTAAGGCCCGCCTCATCGGGGGTCCACCTTAGCAGTTGTATTCTTGTGGTAAACGTGATCTAATAATCATATCGCCTATGCTTTTGTGCTTGCTATAAGCTACAACTGGTTCCGATGTAAATATTTCTTTGCATCTTGTGTCTGTTTTCATTTCATTCCAATATTTTAAGATGCGTATTTTTAATCCTTTGATTCTCGGATTATATTTTGTAACCATAACTAATGGATTGCGGAGTTTAGATTCACTGTTGTTTTTATCAAGCATCTGATTTCTGTCCGTTCCAGTTACGCCGGTGATAATAGGGTCTATTTCTGTATCAGAGTAGCCTCTCTTTGATAAGTGTTTCTTGAAGTCTTGTAGGATTGTCCTAAGGGTTGCAATGTCATTGGTATTTCTTATATGACTTATGCATTCTCCCTTAATAAAACCTTTGAATACTGCTGGGTTGTGAGAGCTTCCTCTGTGTAGATATTGAAAATTATTTGTTGGTTTAATGTACGACTTAATATCTAGTTTGTTGGATTCTTGGAATTTCCTCCCTTTGTACACTGTTGTGTCTAAAAAGTTCACATCTAGTCAATTGAGATTTCAAAAGTGAATTTCAAGTGCGGGTGGCATTGATTGCCAATTTGAAAGAAATCAAGAATCTCATTCTCAGACCCATTGAAAATGATAAAACCATCATCTCTAAATCTGCCGTGGAACAAGACTTTATTGGCATATTGAAATTGCGCCATGATTGATTGAATATCTGGAACATTCTTATATCAGATACTTCAGGAGAAAACAACTGAACCCATTGCGCAACCGATTAATTGTTTGTAATATTTTCCATTAAACTCAAAATAATTATTTTCAAGTATGCATTTTAGAAGAAAGAGGAGATCTGAGACCTTTGGATAAGGCAGATCTGATAAATCTCGTTTGTTATTTCGGTAGGCCTCTTCAACAACGCTTAATAATTCATCAAACTCCATGTTAGTATACATACTTGTAACATCGTAAGTGATCAGTATGATTTGCGATGGTAAGCATAAGGCTTCGATTTTATTGATAAAATCCGTAGTATCCTTTATGTACGTCGATTGTTTTTGAACAATCGGGATTAGAAAGAAATAGCACCAATCCTATGTGTCGGTGTATCGCATTGTGAAATAATTGGTCGTCCAGGTGGTAGCCTTCTGAGGCTGCAAGTGCCGTTCATAAGGGCAGTCATGATTTTATCTTTGATCTTGTGTATTTTAGGGAGCAAGTATAAATGTCCGCATTTAAGGGACGAATCGCTATCACTTAGATAACGAAATGTTTCTTTGTCTAAAGCTCCTCCAATAAACATATCAGATACTTTTTCTTGTATGATATTACGTAAATGTGACAAGGTAGTGCTTTGATTCAAGTTGACGTAAAGCTTCAGTGACACATTTTTCTCTGTCCATGATGACCACAGTGTTACTTTTATCAGCTTTTTTAATTACAATATGGCGATTGTTTTTTAATGAGACCAATGCCGCCCTTTCCTGGTTAGTTAAGGTCAGACGACATGTTCCTCAAATGTATGTTTTTAATTTCTTGGTAATATATAACAAATTATTCATATTTGTCATTCTATTCTGATTTCTACAGTGTTTTTAAAATGTTTTTGAAATTCAGTACACCAAAAATTGTGTTATAGGTTTTTAGAAGATTACCCATAAGGTTTATATAAGGAATATGACCCTTTGGTATCTTGGTCAAATGCCTGGTAAGGTACCCTAATTTTTTGTGAGGAAACTTGTTTAAATACTTATACTTCAATGACAATTTCTTAGGAAAAATTATATATTTTTGAGGAACGTGTCGTCTGACCTTAAATTATCCCGATATTGCTTTATTGGCATAGATGATAATTCTAATTTGTTTTTGTCAATATAATTTTCAAGAGCACCGCATGCCTGATCGGGTTTAAAACCAGTAGATGTTCTGAAGGGATGAAGTTTATTATTTTCACCGGTATCAAAGAAGAATTTGCATCTGAGTTTTCTAGCAAACTCCTGTTCTGAAGGGATGAAGTTTATTATTTTCACCGATATCAAAGAAGAATTTACATCTGAGTTTTCTAGCAAACTCTTCAAAATCCTTAAGGAGAAACCTTTTGACATTGCTGCTTTTCTGGTGACGGGATGAATTTAAGTCCTTTGGCTAGCAGTATGTATTCGTTATCTTTAAGACCACATGAGGATAAATTAAGAACAATTTTTTTTGCATTTATTACGCTTGCTCTGTGAATGCGTTGTTTATGAGCAAATGCATTAGACGCTCTTAACACACTTTTTTTCTGTTTATCTAGACGCCTGAAGCTTCGCGCCATTGTTAGAAACGGCTTGAATAACTTATAACTCTAATGGTTTTAGATTGAATTAATTATCTCAGAGGATAAAATGATGTTGCTGATAATATAATAACATGAATAAAGCACCACGTCTATTATACGTCTGAGCGTATAAATAGAGGGTAAACCAGTAAGTGCCGATTAATTATAATAAGACCACGTCTATACAATGTCTGAGCGTATTAATAGAGGGTATAAGGCACATACGTAATTGATAATAAAATTCCCGTGTATAATTTGCAAAGCAAACAAATAAGTGGCACAAAAATTAATCCTGCCGTGCTTACTCGCACTGGCTAAATAAACGCAATGTCAAGATGGAAGAAGCGCGCAGAAGCGAATAGCCACGCCTCCCTTTAGTCAAACTGAAGCTAATACAATCAACCAATGAGTGACCATGTTGTTGGTCAAATGTTTTAAGAAGTAAAAACACAAGTTCTAAAATAATTAGAGATTATAATATAAAGAATATTGCATTCAAAACAACAAAGATGATAATATCAATGTTATTAAAAACGTCTGAGTAGTTAAAATGTACAAGTATTAGACTGGTCTACTTGGTATACCAATTAGGGTAATTCCCGGTCCTGTTACCATGAATTAGACTTTCACGTTTTTTAGAAAGTTCTAGTCGTTCTTTAAGAGTTTTAGAGATTTCAGCCAATCCATTCTCTGTAGCACTGTTGTAGGTAGCATTAGCGTCCGGTAAACGGATTGTTAAATCCAAATCATCAATCTGTGATAAGCTTAAGGCTTCTTGGTTTGACGGTATCTGGAAATTTTATCAATAAAATTTAAGCCTTATGCTTACCAAATCGCAAATTATACTGATCACTTACGATGTTACAAGTATGTATACTAACATGGAGTTTGATGAATTATTAAGCGCTGTTGAAGAAGCCTCGCAAAAAGTTATAGACTTCCTTGCAAACCAAATCAAGGAAAAGGAAAATGAGGCCAACATGCAGGATTAGGGCTGAGAACATAAAGCGTGTAGGTTTTGCTACAGAGGAAAGTGCCTCTATCAGAAAACAGTTGGACACAGACATCCTCAATCTACACAATGAAATCTCAAAGGAATTAGAGGATTACCGCAAGCATTTGGGCTCTATGCAACAGAGCTCCTCTAACTCTAGGACTGCAACAGTCTCCAAGGCCCCAGAAAGGAACACCCGAGTACCTCGGAAGGACTGGAATCATCACAACCAAAGAAACTCTTTCCCAGGTTATCGTCCTCAAGAGAAAAGAGGTCAATTCCGACAAAGATACCACCCATATTAACAGTCTTACATGTGGGACTTGAAACACCCTCTCATCTGGTGATGTTCATTTTTAATTATTTGTGCGTACTATAATTACTACAAACAATAGTGACATCTGCAATATGGACTAACTTTTCTAGTGAGGTCTATTGAATATTCGGGCGGATTAAAAATACTATGCAGTATGGATTTTATTTAATGTACAATAATTTAATAATGTATGGACCAGTCTAATACTTGTACATTTTAACTACTCAGACGTTTTTAATAACATTGATATTATCAAGGAAGCTACATCTTTGTTGTTTTGAATGCAATATTCTTTATATTACAATCTCTAATTATTTTAGAACTTGTGATTTTACTTTTTAAAACATTTGACCAACAACATGGTCACTCATTGGTTGATTGTATTAATTAGCTTCAGTTTGACTAAAAGGAGGCGTGGCTATTCGCTTCTGCGCGCTTCTTCCATCTTGACATTGCGTTTATTTAGCCAGTGCGAGTAAGCACGGCAGGATTAATTTTTGTGCCACTTATTTGTTTGCTTTGCAAATTATACTCGGGAATTTTATTATCAATTACGTATGTGCCTTATACCCTCTATTAATACGCTCAGACATTGTATAGACGTGGTGTTATTATAATTAATCGGCACGTACTGGTTTACCCTCTATTTATACGCTCAGATGTATAATAGACGTGGTGCTTTATTATATTACTAGTATCAGCAACATCATTTTATCCTCTAAGATAATTAATTCAATCTAAAACCATTAGAGTTATAAGTTATTCAAGCCGTTTCTAACAATGGCGCGAAGCTTCAGGCGTCTAGATAAACAGAAAAAAAGTGTGTTAAGAGCGTCTAATGCATTTGCTCATAAACAACGCATTCACAGAGCAAGCGTAATAAATGCAAAAAAAATTGTTCTTAATTTATCCTCATGTGGTCTTAAAGATAACGAATACATACTGCTAGCCAAAGGACTTAAATTCATCCCGTCACCAGAAAAGCAGCAATGTCAAAAGGTTTCTCCTTAAGGATTTTGAAGAGTTTGCTAGAAAACTCAGATGTAAATTCTTCTTTGATATCGGTGAAAATAATAAACTTCATCCCTTCAGAACATCTACTGGTTTTAAACCCGATCAGGCATGCGGTGCTCTTGAAAATTATATTGACAAAACCAAATTAGAACTAGTGCTAATTGTAACGGGGACCGTTACAGATGTTCCCCAAACGCTCCCCAACTCCCTTTTATAGTCATATTCCCTGTAAGCGTAATTAAATAAGACAAACTCTTTGCATTTGAGACTTTATCAACGTTTACCCAAAAGTGTACTATGTTCATTCAAATTTTATCATTGCACACTTGCGCATGTGAATGCATGTGCGTAATGACCATACCATATTGTCTACACAATCTATATATTTTAATATGCTAAATATTAAAGTATTTAATCCAAAAGTATAAAAAAAAACCGCTCATTCAAGTATATTTTTAATTTTACCCATTTCACGTGCACGCAAGTGCATACATGAGCATGGTGACCATACCTTCTTGTATAAGTCCATTACATCTATCTATGCTCCAAATCCAATCCTGTTTGGTTCAAAACCAAGGGAGTTAAAGCTGTTTAAAAGTTTCAGCCAATCAGATTGCAGCGCACGTACACGCACGTGTATGCATGTACATGGTGACCATAACTTCTTGTAGAAGTCCATTATACGTATATATCTATGTTCCAAATCCCATCCTGTTTGGTTGAAAACCGAGGGAGTTATTGCTATTTAAAGTTTCAGCCAATCAGATTGCAGTGCACGTGCATACACGTGTTTTCATGATAATTGCTATATATCATGTTGTAAGATATCGTAATACATGACTATGTTCAAAATTTCAAAGGATTTCGTCGAAAAACAAGAAAGATATTGAGACTTTAGTTTCAGCCAATCAGAGCAAAGCGCACGTGCATGCGCCTGAGATCTTGCTATTTTGACCATGTCATCTTGTCTATGCTACTAATATATCATTACAATATGAGTTTCAAATTTCATCAAAAATTTAGAAAGTAAGTCTATATCAATTATATTGATCATTTCTTGTGTTGCACGTGCCCGTCTTGCAAGCACGTGCGCGCAAAATGACCTTGACTAGGCAAATCTACATAACATGCCTACTAACCCTATAAAGGTTTTATCCACATCGGATGAACAGTTTACAAGATCATTCCCGGACAAAAAAGTACCCAGGAAGAAGAAGAAAAACTAGATACGATCTCGTTGCGAGCAACGAGTGGGTCTTCCGTCCAATTCTTAATGAGATGAGATGAGATTTTGATTGAGATTTTCATTCTAAATTAATGATAAAGATTGTGAAGAAGAACTATTTTGCACCCATAATCTTTAAAAAGATATTGAACATTAAGGACTTAAAAATTCGACTGTTGGCCCCTCGTGGCCCTTAATATTAGGGATCAGGGTTTTTTTTCTTCGTATCATCTTAAAGCTCTCAGGATTTTTATCATTTTTTGTTCAAAAACTATTCAGATATTCGTGTTCGTTTTTGAGTTATTTGCATGAGAAATATTTAGGGGCCAACCCTTCAATTCCCTAATGGGGACGTTAAGCGAGAAATGAAGGTTGCATATTGTTTAGAACATTATTTTGAACATCTTTTGTTCCATATTACTTTTCAAAATATTTCCCACTTTCGAGATCTAAAACGTCAAAGATTGAGCATTCTGGCCCCTTGTGGCCCCTAATTATGTATCATATGACATAAAAATCATCTTATGTAGTTGTAGATGGTTGAGATAAACATCTTTGCTTCAGTAATGTATTACAAAATATTAACTGATAAAGAGTTATCGATTGTAGACTTTTGGCCCCTCTTGGCCCCTAATTTGAGTACCCAGCCCCTTTTTCTTGATTTCATCTTAAAGCTCATAAGATTTTGAACACTTTTTGTTAAACAACTATTTAGATATTCTTTATCATTTTCGAGTTATTTGCAAAAGAAATATTTAGGGGCCAACCCTACAACTCCCTAATGGGGACGTTTAGCATAAAATGAAAGGTTGCATATTGTTTAGAACATGATTTTGAACATCTTTTGTTCAATATTACTTATAAAAATATTTCCCACTTTTGAGATATAAAGCGTCAAAGATTTAGCATTCTGGCCCCTTGTGGCCCCTAATTATGTAACATACGACAATAAAATTATAACATAGAGTTGTAGATTGTAAGGATAAGCATTTTTGCTTCAGTAATGTATAACAAAATATTGACTGTTATGGAATTATTGAATAAGGACTTTTGGCCCCTCTCGGCCCCTAATGTGATGAGTCAGCACTTTTTTCTTGATGTCATATTAAAGATCTCGTCATTCTGCACAAATATTGCTCAGTATGCTTTAACAAAATAATTATACTTTAAAAGATATTATGCAAAATGTCTCAGTCATGATTCATATCCTAATTTTCGACCCCTACCGAGCTTCCATACTAAGCATTTCCGGAATATTTGAAAGTACAGGTGCAAAACTATAATATGTTGTCTATCAGTCCTGAAAATGACAGCATTCTAGCTTTTGTCGTTTTTGAGTTTTTGTCCAGACAAAATGGTCACTAAAAATTCGATTAAAGGGCGATAACTTCCGACTGGAAGTGAATTTTCGGAAAATAAAAAAAAGTATCAAGTTTAGTTCATGATACATCATTTCTGAAAATTTCAAGTCAATCCACTTAAGCATCTCTGAGAAATCGTCTGCACAAAAATGTGTAAAGAAAAAAAAAAAAAATAATAAAAGTGAAAAAGAAACAATAGAATAATAGAAGGGTCTCCCGCTGGAGACGGAAGACCCTAATAACTAGAAAGTCTGCTATTGCAAGCAATAGCATATGTCGCCCCGTACTAGACAAGACTTTCATTTTTATCATCACTAAAGCAATGGTCCATTAGCTAAGCTTGGACAAACATCGAGTCATATCAGTCCTTTCTGTTGGAAACGGAAGACCTTAATTGGGTACATCCCACTAATTATTTTTAGAATCGGTAGGAGAAGAAAGTAGTGCAGGAAAAAATTACAAGTTCCTAAATTTGCAGACTTGCATAAAAGAAATTGGGCAGATGTACTGAACTGAGCCTCATACTTGTTAATTGGCAGTATCTTTCCTACCAAAAAAGCTTGGCAAGTGTAATTTATTAAGAAGATCAGCCGAATTATTTTGTGTATTATAACGCAGTGAGAACTCTGAAATTTCCCTACTTTCACTTTCATTTTTAGAGGTTCTGCCGGAAAACGAATCTGACATGCCACCTTCAATTCGAGCATTTCTGCATTGCACAGGGCTGATGTTTCTTATGAGATGATAAATCATGTGTAAACTTTCTCAGTTTAGCGGAATCGTGAACATTTTCGGCGAGATGAATGTTTTGTTTACAGTAGTGATCAAGGCTTAGCGCACTTGTAGGAGCGGATCCTAGGATTTATGAATGAATAAAAACTATGGAAATAACGTACCAATTTTCTAATTTATACTTGCACTATCTAATGAAATTAATAATATACAAGTTATAGATATACAAAAAAATGCGAAATGCTAATAAATGCAGTTGACAATCGTTATTTTATATATAGATAAAATAAAATAATTATAAAATCTAGAGACAAGACAGAAGAAGAATGAAGGTTGGCAAACTATGAAATCACATCAGGAGAACTGAATTTTATGAATGAAACTTTTAAAACGTTACTTGTAAGTTGTATATGTTAGATATGTGTATTCTAACTGGCAGTGCGCTTCAAAAGGGGGGGGGGTCGTCTTGAACATAGTACCTTACGTTTGAACGGTAAGGGCTAGGGCTTTCGTATTTCAAATATGTAATCCTTGTGAAAAGAACTTTTATTGGACACGAAGAACTTTGACCCTTTGACCTAGACCTTGGAGAACACATGTGTACATCTTAACCTTTTTTTCTGTTTCGTTTCTATGGCAACTGTGAGTGACTCATTACAATTATTTTAAAAGTAGAAATCACTTTGACACATTGAAAGGAAGAAACATTGCAAGTTTCAAAACGATTGCTTGCGTAGTTATTGAGAAAATCGAAATTGAAAAATTTTAACTTTCCCCTGCTTTCCATGGCAATAATCGATTATTTGAAAATTTTAAATGCGAATCGCACAACTACAGATACTAATCATTAAAATAAGAAAAGTTTCATGACGAACGTTTAAGGGACCAGAGAGAACACTCGCGGACAAAATTCGTCGCTTTTTACAGGTTTCCATGGCAACGGTAGACATATTGGAACTGAACGACCTCACTGCACAACTACAACCAGTGATCGTCCTTTGAGGAAAGTTTCAGGAAGATTGTCCCTGCCATCTCCGAGAAACAGCCTGGATAAAAAAAACATGCGTACAATATCAATATGTCGTCCCCGACTTCGTTCGGGGCGACATAACTAGATGAGATCTCGTTGCGAGCAACGAGTAGGTCTTCCGTCCGATTTTTCGTTAAGATGAGATATGATTTTGACTATGATCTTTGTTATAAAATAAAAATATCAAGACTTCTCTCACTTGATTAAATTTTTTTGATTTATTCAACAATCTCAAATACTTATAGATGAAAGTGATTTGGCCCCCTCGCCACTTAATTTTAGGGGCCAGACCCTTTTTTGATTTCAAATGAAAGGTCTCGTGATTTTGAAGACTTTTTGTTCAAGACTTATTCACAGATCTCTTTTTGTTACAGAGATATCTTGCATGAAAATATTTAGGGGCCACCTTTCTAAGTCCTTGATGGGGCCGTTTCACAATAATTCAAACGGTGCATATTGTTTGGAACATTATTCTGACCATCCTTTGTTGAACATTGCTTATATCAAAATATTTCTCCTATTCGAGATATAAACCGACAAACACTCAATATTCTGGCCCCTTGTGACTCCCTAATTTCGTAATACATGATTAAAAATTTATACGATGTTGTTGCAATTCGTTAAGATGAATACTTTTTATTCAGTAATATATTACAAAATATAGATCATTAAAGAGTTATAGATGGAAGACTTTTGGGCCCTCTGAGCCCCTATTTTGAAGAGTCAGTCCCTTTTTCTTGATATCAAATGAAAGAGCTTTTAAATTCAAAGAATTTTTGTTCAACGCTTATTCAGAGATTTCTTTCCGTTGTGGAGATATACTGAATGGAAATATTTAGGGGCTACCCCTACACGTCCTTAATGGGGCCATCATTTCAAACAAAATCACAGTATGCATAATGTTAAGAACATTATTCTGACCATCTTTTGTTCAATATTGTTTATCAAGATATTCCCTCTTTCTGAGATATAAAGTGTCAAAGATGTGACATTCTGGCCCCTTGTGACCCCTTTTGACGTAACATATTATCTCAATTTTATAATATATTGTTGTAATTCGTTAAGGTGAATATTTTTGCTTCAGTAATGCATAACAAAATATTGATCATTATAGGGTTATAAATGAAAGAGTTTTGGCCCCTCTGAGCCCTTAATTTTAGTGGTTGGCCCTTTTTTCTTGAAATCAAATGAAAGGTCTTGTCATTTAAAAGATTTTTTGTTCAACACTTATTCAGAGATTTCTTTTCGTGGTGGAGAAATGCTGAATGGAAATATTTAGGGGCCATCGCTGCAAGTCCTTAATGGGGCCGTGTTACAAAAATTCAAAGTATGCATATTGTTTAGAACATTATTCTGATCATCTTTTGTTCAATATTGCTTATCAAACTATTTCCCCTTTTTGAGATATAAAGCGTCAAAGATGTGACATTCTGGCCCCTTGTGACCCCTATTTACGTAACATATGATCAAAATTTTATAATATATTGTTGCAAATTGTTACGATAAATATCTTTGCTTCGTAATGTATAACAAAATATTGATCAATAAAGAGATATAAGTGAAAGAGTTTTGGCCCTTCTGAGCCCCTGATTTGAGGGGTCAGCCCCTTTTTCTTGATTTCATATAAAAGGTCCCGTAAATCTGTACAACTTTTCTTCTATATGTTTTAACAAATTATGAATAGATAGGAAGATATAAAACAAAAGATGCCAAATTTTGTGAGATGTTTCCGAGACAATTTTTGGTCTCTACCGAGCTTCGGCGCCTTTTGCGCTATGAAGATTTGGACGCCTGCCTGCAACTCAGCAAACCTTCCCTTTCTTTCAGTGAAAATCTTGAGTCAATATCTTGAGTCGTTCCGGAGGAGTTTCCAGGACAAGCCGACCCTCTAAAAATCGGAAAACCGTCCATATCTCACGACCGGAAGTGACGTCATCAACGACTAAAATTTCCGACAAGGTTCAGATAAAAATATATCAGATTTGAAAGTTTGGTGAAAATCGGTCGAGCCATTTCCGAGAACTTGCGTGCACAAAATCGGTAAGAAAAAAATAGAATAATAAAAGGGAACTAGAGCAAAGCTCGTTGCAAAGCAACGAGTGGGTCTTCCTTCTTAGCTATAAGCAAATTAAAGGTTTCTTTTTAGATTCTCAACTTTGCTAACGTTCTCTTTTTTGCTTTGTCCCCAAAACCCTTACTTGAATTCTTTAAATTAGTGTGAGCATGAGGTCTAATGATACCCTCTCTGACAGCATTCTTGAAAGTGTACACACAACATTTAAACTTCCAATATTTTGAATTTTGATATCGGATATATCATCTTTGTTGCAATCATGTACTGTAGCGATATGTGTCATATTACAGAAACATAGGTGTTTTGCTGCATTACCATCTTGAAAATGGCTTTAAAACATTTTATATACAATATTTAACTCGGTAAAAAAATTACAAAAATTAAATTAAGTAATCCAAATGTGTTTATAATAATGATGAGCAATCTCCATTGTTTGACAATCAGTAAGTAGAACAATACTTTTACAAGAAACACACAGGATCGTGTTTTGTATGTTTTGGATTTGCAGCTTTCCACTGGCAAGTAGTGGTACCTCAACAGGAGTGTAAAATTCTCTGACAGGTATAGACATATAACATAGGGCTGTGTATTCTTTTTTAGCATCTTTGGCAGAATGCAGCAACTACTAAATCAAGTACAAAGCTAAATGTCTTGTACATGTACATAAACACATAAATAAGAATACCAAGAAATGCTCTAAATCAAATTTACTTTAACTTATTCAAAAGTCAATTTCCGCCAAAAGAAAATTTTCGCCAAATATCGTACACACTAAACATAATGCATTTACAGTATTAAAGAAACAAATCTATTTTAAAGTATTGCCCTACATAAGAACCATTTGAATCGCCTATACTCAAGGATGATCTATGCCAAGTTTTTCTTTAGCTCTAGAAAATGAAATTGTGAAATTCTAGACACTGGTGATAATGCAACAGGCACAGCTTTGCAGATTTAGTGCTTCATTGACTTTGAAATGTGACAGGAGTCTGGACATCTCGTCAATCTTGTATTTGAAAACTTCATGTACATGTCCTCTGTACGAAATTCCTTGGTATCCTGCACATGGTTATGCCTTAGTTGCATGTGCCAAAATAGCAAATTTCTTACATTATACAGTAAAAATACACATACATGTATTACAAGATCTTATATTGCTGCTGAGGACAGAGGATCTTTATCTTAATTAACCATTAGAATAAGTAAGTTGAAACTTCGAAATAGAAGACCTTAATAAAGAGGTCAACATACAACACAAACAAAATATTATATTTAGAAATAACATTTATTCCAAATCCAATGTAATTACATGTATTTCTGTTACAAAATTTATTTCACTTGAAAAACTGAGAGCAATTGATATGTTCATATTTGTGATATATGATATATGGTGAATTTAAAAGTTGTCTTCACGAACCAAAATTTGACTTAACTTCACTATGCTGTTTATTTCTTGTCACATCCAAACAGATGCTCTTTTGGCAAATCATGGTCATGCTTTGTATCAAATTTCAGAATTCAGATGTGTCACACCTATCCAAAAAAAACAAGAGGCCCACGGGCCTTATAGGTCACCTGAGCATTATGTAACAATTTTCCAGTTATTGAATTTGATTCATTTTTTAAGCCAGATGCTATATGACATTCACAATTTTGAAAGAGGCACCACTGATCATCATAACAATACACTTAGCAGTTGCTTAGCTTGGTTACTAAATACCCATATGCAGGATAGGGGAACAAAAATGCATTCCAACTAACCAGTAGTGCCCCTAACACTGTGACTTAAACCCCTGACCCTAGGTCCACACATTGCACAAATTTCAAAAAGGCACCTTTAATATCAAAAAATAAATAAATGTTTTATAAATACAAAAGAACAGATTTCAAACAATTAATTCATTTTCAGTATATAAGTAGAGCCCCCACCCCATCCCTGACCCTGGGGCTTTGAAATTCACAATTCTGCAAGATTAGGGCCCTTGCTCATCATATCTATAAAGGTAGTTCATCTGCTTTATACCCAGAGACAAAGAAAAAAAATTCAAAGATTTAATGTATTTTCATATATAATCAATTGAACCCCACCCCCTAACACCAGAACCCCTGACCCTGGGGCCATAAAATTCATAATTTTAAAAGAGGCATTCTTGCTCATCATAACTATGTACTTAGTTTATTTAATTCCTAGGAGCAGAGAAGAAGATTTTCAAAGAATTCATGTATTTTCAATATATAATCAATAGAGCCCTGCCCTAACACCAGAAACCCTGACCCTGGGACTATAAAATTCACAATTTTGGTAAAAGCACTCTTGCTGACATCATAACTATGCACTTAGTTAGTTTATTTAATACCTAGGAGCAGAGAAGAAGATTTTCAAAGAATTCATTTTACTTTTACTAGATATAATCTATAGAGCCCCGCCCTAACACCAGAACCCTTGACCCCGGGGCCAAAAAATTCACAATTTTGGTAGAGACACTCATGCTCATCATAACTATGCACTTAGTTGGTTTATTTAATACCTAGGAGCAGAGAAGAAGATTTTCAAAAAATTCATGTATTTTCACTATATAATCAATAGAGCCCCCCCACCCCCATCGTCGCAAACCACGGCCAACATGTACGCTCCTCTCCCATTCTGGCCGTGGTTCAACGAGGAGAGAATTCTTCGTAGCTCATTAAAATATTAACCAATGCGAGTAAAGCATAGTCGGATGATGAACTTTATCGCGACCTTTCAATATCCAATCGCAGTTTAGGAAATATTTCTTGTATACTGTTGACGTCAGTTGTTGATTTCGATTGCGATGGAAACAAAACTTTCCACTGACTGAATATGACGTCACAATGGAGAGGCGTGAACATTCAAGATAACGACACTTTTTGTGCTCAAGCAGCCACGGGTAGGAGAGAGCTATATAAGCGGACTCCGGACCGTGGCTTGAGACGATGCCCCACCCCTAACACCAGAACCCTTGACCCGGCCAGGATTTATTTTATTTTCAGTTTTACAAACCCTTTGCTCAAGGTTTTGAATTTTCAGATAAAAAAATAATTTTTTTCTTTCCGATGTCAAAGGATGTATTCGCTTTAACAAAAGAATCGACCTATAGGAGAGAACAATTTCCCGGAAAAAAACGACATTTAAAAATCAATCTTTATTTGTTGTTTTTCTATCGTATATATGTCTAAATTTTTCAAATTTGTATTTGATACCTCAAATTTATTATTTAAAACTTAACAGTAAACCTCCAAAGTTGACCGAAACACCATTTTGTCCATAAAATCATTGACTTTTGCATGAATTTTTGCCTTGAAGTCCTTCAGGGCAGGCCTGCCCCTGAATAAAATTGCAGTATGTTGATAGGTTATGATGTAAGGAATAAATTAAGATAAGATATTTTTAGGGGCACCCCTGTCCTGGGGTCGAAATTCACAAAAAGCCTACAAAAAAAACGGAAACCTGATTTTCATCACCTGCTTTAAATTTATGCCCATAATTCTTATAGTCAGACTAGCTCAGTTGATATAAGCGCGGACTATTACACCTTCAGATACTTTCTTTTTAAAGTCGGGGGTTCGAATCCACCTGTTACAACACTTTTAAACTTTTAAATTTCGCCTTTTTAAAGACTATTTTGATTTTTTTGTATAGATTTGTGTATTTTCCCTTTAATTATATATCCTTTATGCATGTCCATTCTTGATATATAGGAAACACTAAAGAGATATCAAATCGTAAAAATCCAATGTACAGTTGTCAGTCAGGCGGAACGAACCTCAGTACAAGCACGCTTTCTTCGAGGACAAGAATATCTCACTATGTGTTACTCAATACAGGTTGGCAGCACTGAGCTGCAATGAATTTCAATTGTATATATTCCGTATAATTAAATCACATTGGTTTTGGCTGCACATTTCAGTAAATGCACTCCCTTTTATTTCATTTACGCCTATATAATTTGCACACTTTAATGACGTTTTATTATATCCACAGATAAATGGCCTAGACATGAAGAACATCATTTCAGAAACAGTAGACACTACCTTCATGAAACATGAGACGTAAAGACAAATATCAATTATTACATATGGAGATAACAATCTCAGAAAATCAATGAAATGGTTCCTCCTACCTCTACTAACTGAAATAAAAATTTAGGAAAAACAAATTCCCCTAACATGAGTTCACACTTCACACTGTCAGGCTAACATGAGTTCACACAACACACTGTCTGGCTTACAAGAGTTTACACAACATGCAGTTTCGCTAACACGAGTTCACACAACACGCTGTCTCGCTAACATGAGTTCACACAACATGCAGTCTCGCTAACACTAGTTTACAAATCACACTGTCATGCTAACACGAGTTAACACAAAACACCCTGTCTTGTTAGCACGAGTTTACACAACATGCTGTCAAGCTAACACAAGTTCACACAACACGCTGTCTCGCTGACACGAGTTTACACAATACGTTGTCAAGCTAACATGAATCCACATAACATGCTGTCTCCCTAACACGAGTTCACACGACGTGCAGTCTCGCTAACACTAGTTCACAAATAACACTGACAGTCGCTAACACGAGTTTACACAAAACATGCTGTCTTGTTAACACAAATTTATACAACACGCTGTCAAGCTAACACTAATTCACACAACATGCTGTCTCGCTAACCTGAGTTCACACAACATGCAGTCTCGCTAACAATAGTTCACAAATCACACTGTCATGCAAACACGTATTTAACACAAAACATGCTGTCTTGCTATCAAGAGTTCACACAACATGCTATTTTGCTAACATGAGTTCACACATCACACTGTCAGGCTAACATGAGTTCACACAACACACAGTCTAGCTAACAAAAGTTCACACGACACACTGTCTCGCTTACACGAGTTTACACAACATGCAATCTCACCAACATGAGTTCACACAACACACTGTCTCGCTAACACGAGTTTACACAACACGCTGTCTCGCTTACACGAGTTTACACAACACGCTATCTCGCTAACACGAATTCACACAACATGCTGTCTCGCTAACACGAGTTTACACAACATGCAGTCTCGCTAACACTAGTTCACAAATCACACTGTCATGCTAACACGAGTTTACACAAGACACGCTGTCTTGTTAACATGAGTTTACACAACACGCAGTCTCGCTAACAGGAGTTTACACAACACGCTGTCTCGCTTACACGAGTTTACACAACATGCTGTCTCGCTAACACTAATTCACACAACATGCTGTCTCGCTAACACGAGTTCACACAACATGCAGTCTCGCTAACACTAGTTCACAAATCACACTGTCATGCTAACACGAGTTTACACAAGACACGCTGTCTCGCTAACAGGAGTTCACACAACACTCTGTCATGCTAACATGAATTCAGACAACACATTTTCAAGCTAACACCAGTTCACACAACACGCTGTCTCGCAAACACGAGTTTACACAACACACTGTCAGGCTAACAAGAGTTCACACAAAACACTGTCAGGCTAACAAGAGTTCACACAAAACACTGTCAGGCTTATACAGGCTTATACACTGTCTTGCTAACACAAGTTCACACAAAACACCGTCACATTGCTAAGTTTAAAGTTAGATTTGAATTTGAAAACATTTACCATTATATGGTAACATCTCTATATTAGTTAAGAATTCTCGAATAAGATCTAACACAACATACAATCAATCAAGTAGCATTAAGCAGCTGATCCTTACATGGCAGGTTCAAATCCCACTCCTGGATGTGGAGACAGCTCAAACAGGTTCTTCAGATCTGATGAGACTGTATAAATTTAGGTTTCGTTTTACAGTTGGCACAAAAAAATCCCTCACATCTCAAAAACCATAAGTGCTGAGTACATGTCACTGGTGTGTACATTTGCAGGCCTCTGCCAGCAAGTGATCATAGTGATGGCATCATAACATGACTGAAAAATATTTAAAAGGACAATAAACAAACAAACAAACAAACAAATACTGCAGTCTTACCAAGGATATGGCCCTACATGTAAGTGTCAAGAATTAAACAAAGTTAGAGCTAGGCTAAGTGACATCTCCATGAGTCATAAATTCTAGAATGGGATGTAAACATGGTAAATAACATACTTTATAATTAAATTACAGTGAAATATCAGTATCTCGAAGTTGAGGGGACCTGGTTACGACTTCGAGATATCCGGAGGTTCGAGATATCCGAAATTATCTTCCAAAGTCGATTCAATAATTTCACGTTTTCTTATACATCTTCATGCGTAGCACTATCCTGTATTACCAAACATGTAGTCTTTACGGTAAAGATTCAAGCATATTCACAATAAATATTAAGAAAAACAACGTTTGTGTTTTCTTTATCGCGTATTATTGTAAAACAATTTAATATACATGCCATATCGCATATACAGCCATTTTACATTTTCCAGGCCATGCTTACGTGATCAAACAGGATGTATCATTAGCGTTATAGTTGAAGAACCTTCTCCGTAAGAAAAGAAAAAGACGAATTTTTTAAAACTTTATTTGATGAAATGTAGCATGTTTAGTGCAAAATATTATTCAGAGCACTAAAAAATCAGTATTTAAACTGTGAACTTGAATACTATTAATAGCTTTTTTGTATTACATTACGAAGTTCTACTAAGGAACATATAGTTTACGAAACTAACAATGCAAATGGCGGTCAAGGTTATCTATTTATGTGCAGATAATCATGGATGTAATCAATCACTGCACTGTGCATTACGCACTGCAACTTAACTGTTTAAGTTTATACTGAAAAATCTTTTGTGTTTTATGAATTTACGATTTTAATTATACAAAGCATATTTATTAAATGCAATATCGGTAATACTGTCTGTATTTAATTTCTGAATATTGCTGCAAGTGAAGTGCTTTTATCGGTCGTCGACTACACCAACACCCAAGCTGTCACACCAATTACCGTGTCACGGGTACCCAACATGAGCTTGGGATTAATTAAGATCCCCCCGGTTTGAAGGCGTTAATTAATAGCCACTAACGAGAAAGTGTGAAGTCACGAGGCCAGGTGTGTTCAGTAGACCGAAAAATTCACTGCACTTCGAGATAAGCCAAGTAAAGTAGGGCTTGGGACTTTGAATATACTTCGACATAAGCGGGGTATTCGAGATTACCGTGTTCGAGATATCAGGTGTGTTTAAAATCATATATATAGAGAATACGGCCGGGACCGGCGATCGACTTCGACATAAGCGGGGTATTCGAGATATCCCATGTTCGAAATACTGATATTTACCTGTATAATCAATAAGTTTATTTCATAGTGACTTCATATCAATAATTTAGAATTAAGAAACAGTCAATAACAAACACACAGTGTGAAACCTTGTCTGCATGTTTTACAGCACGACTCACAAAATTAACACAGCTATTATGTAGTGCGCACGCACTACGTGACATCATATTATAAATAATTTAGGTATTTTCCAACTTTTCCAAGTGTAATGATCCATAGAGCAGGAATGATTTTTAATGGTTCTGCAAACCACAAGACATGGCCACTTAAATATTATAATTTTATCTGTCAGATGGGTAAATATATATTCAATATATAGCTTTTGTAGTGACTAATCCAATTGCATTATATGAAATATGCCTTGTATTTAAGGGATGTTTTCAAGTTTCGTGTGAATTGTTTGTGTGAGAATCACACAGAATTGCATGTAGGCATATTTTTCATGAAGTGCGGTTTTCAAATCAATTTCACAGTTGGCTTTGTAGACAAACACAGCAAATGTAAATATATACTGTTGATGTCAATTGTTGCGATGTAAACAAAACTTCCCACTGACTGAATATGAATGACGTCACAATAGAGTGGCGTGCATATTCAAGATTAAGACATTTTTGTGATCAAGCAGCCACGGGTAGGAAAGAGCTTTATTTAGACTCCGGACCATGGTTTGAGACGATGCCCGATCCCCTCCCAAAAACAATTTAAGTAACAATATGACAGTCAGACACTAACCGCAAGGAATACCAAGTTCACTATTTTAAAAAAAAACATACACTATTTTATTCTTTTCACCGATGCTAAACTGCATCTTGCTTTTTACAACTTGATCTAAATGAAGTAGGTATCTAATTCATTTTTAATTCGAAATTAGATGTAATTTTAAGATTATTCAAAAGCTTTATAAGGTATTGCAGTAAAGATTTGATAATGTCTTAAGTGGGTTTACAGTCCAAGTCCTGAACAGAAATTAAAAAATAAATCAATTTATTAATGTAAACATAATGAATGACCTTGTACATGTTGTAGGCTTTTATGAAAATATCAATTCCTGTATATTTAACATGTGTAAATTTATGTTGATATGGAAAAAAAGCTTACCTTCTTTCAAAATGCCTGTGTTTTATATCGTTTATACTCCACAGCAAAGCCGAAGACACAAATACAACTGTTGACTGCGTTCTTACCGAGTTACTCCATAAATGATAAACGAAAGATGGAAAGGCGCTGTCAGAATTTCCTCGCGATCGGCACACAAAATGTTCGGACAGTTTAAACATTGGAATAATACATCCATACACGAATGATCGATATGTAAGTAATCAAAGAGTTTATCTGCACACAATTCTAGCCGTGGATTGAATAAAGCGTGTCTACATACGCAATCAATGTTAAAATAAAGATTACATTCTATGTTTCACGTTTGTGCCATGCTGGTCTTTTTTCCCACAGTCCGACGTCGACTCGATGGGGCACACTAAAAACGGGATATACTAAAGATCTGATATTTACCTGACGTTCTAATTTTTAATTAAATGGTAATATTGAGTATTTTAAATTACTTATGTACTAAATTAATGACTTTGATGCATTATGCTATACAAAAATTCAATTGTTTGGAATATTTACAGACAATTTTGAATCAGGCCAAATCAGTTTTTAGTACATCGCGTCTTTAGTGCCATCCATGCCGCGCGTTGTTTACAAACAAGAGACCCCGAAAAAATCCTCTAAACTAATTATTGTACGTTGTGTACATCACAACATTTTAAAATTATTTGAATAAAAAGAAAACAGAGAAACATCGAATCAAAACTATATCTTTCAGATGCATCAATTAAAACTGTGCACATGCAGTAAAGGCTTGGCTGGCTATAGTAGACAACTTGTTCCTGAAAGGTTTCTCACATATTTGTTTTATGAAAAACAATTAAATATAGCTTGAAGTTTATTTCTTTTTATATCAAATGACAAGATTTAATAAGTTCGAAATCATTTCAGTCAAACATTTTCATAATATACCAATATTTTTAGCTGTCAGAAAAAACGTGTATGAGCTATTAACCCCTAACTATAGGTGCCAGACCCTTTTCATTAATCTAATATGAAAGCTCTTGTAATTACACACAAGTTTTGTTATATATTTCTTACCAAATTATTCCCGGTTCAAAAGTTATTACACAAAAAGTAGCAAAAATTCAAGGAAAAAACAATTTCTAAAATTTGCCGTTTTATAGCTTCCAAACTTTAAGAAATCATCTTATAATTTTATCGTTGTGCACATCTACAATGTATTGGCTACAAGTTCTCCAACTTTCGTGTAAATATCACGTGTCGTTCTTGAGATTTTTAGTGGAAACGAGACATCAAAATTTACAAATTAAATTGCAATAACTCACAATTAAAGGCATGCATCAAAAAATTGAAAACATGTGAAAATAGGTTTAACTACAAGGTATCTAACCTGAAAGTTTCATAAAAATCAGTCCAAAGGTCTTTGAGAAATAGCTTGTCAAAAATCGAGCAGGAAAAAAAAAGAATAATAAGAAACAATAGAATAATAGTAGGGTCTTCCGAAGGAAGCGGAAGACCCTAAAAAGAAACCGAACGAAAACAATAAGGTCTTCCGTTGGAAACGGAAGACCTTAACTAGAAAGTCTGCTATTGCAAGCAATAGCATATGTCGCCCCGTAATGGACAAAACTTTCATTTTTATCATCACTAAAACAATGGTCCATTAGCTAAGCTTGGACAACCATCGAGTCGTATCAGTCCTTTCCGTTGGAAACGGAAGACCTTAATTGGGTACATCCCACTAATTATTTTTAGAATCGGTAGGAGAAGAAAGTAGTGCAGGAAAAAAAAGTTCTAAATTTGCAGACTTGCATAAAAGAAATTGGGCAGATGTACTGAACTGAGCCTCATACATGTACTTGTTTATTGGCAGTATCTTTCCTACCAAAAAAAAAAGCTTGGCCAATCTATTTTATTAAGAAGATCAGCCGAATTATTTTGTGTATTTTAACGCCAGTCAGAACTCTGAAATTTCCCTACGTTCACTTTCATTTTAAGAGGTTCTGCCGGAAAAGGAATCTGACATGCCACCTTCAATTCTAGCATTTCTGCATTGCCAAAAAGGGGGAGGGGGGTCGTCTTGAACATATAGTACCTTACGTTTGAACGGTAATGACTAAGGCTTTCGTATTTCAAATATGTAATCCTTGTGAAAAGAACTTTTATTGGACACGAAGAACTTTGACCCTTTGACCTACACCTTGGAGAACACATGTGTACATCTTAACCTTTTTTTCTGTTTCGTTTCTATGTTCGTCGCTTTTTACAGGTTTCCATGGCAACGGTAGACATATTGGAACTGAACGACCTCACTGCACAACTACAACCAGTGATCATCCTTTGAGGAAAGTTTCAGGAAGATTGTCCCAGCCATCTCCGAAAAACAGCCTGGATTAAAAAAACATGCGTACAATCGAAATAATTATGTCGTCCCCGACTTCGTTCGGGGCGACATTATTAATAAATAACTCCTGGATTTTTCCCATCAATAACTCCTGAGTTTTCCCCTTCAATTCGAGCATTTCTTCATTGCACAGTGCTTATGTTTGTTATGAGATGATAAACCATGTGTAAACTTTCTCAGTTTAGCGGAATCATGAATATTTTCGGCGAGATGAATGTTTTGTTTACAGTAGTGATCAAGGCTTCGCGCACCTGCAGGAGCGGATCCAAGGATTTATGAATGAATTAAAACTATGGAAATATTGTATCAATTTTCTCATTTATATTGTACTTGCACTATCTAATGAAATTAATAATATACAAGTAATAGATATACAAGAAAACGCGAAATACTAATAAATGCAGCTGACAATCGTTATTTTTTTATAGATAAAATAAAAAAATTAAAAAATCTAGAGACAAGACAGAAAAAGAATGAATGTTGGCAAAATATCAAATCACATCAGGAGAACTGAATTTTATGAATGAAACTTTTAAAACGTTAATTGTAAGTTGTATATATGTTATATCTGTGTATTCTACCTGGCAGTGCGCTTCAAAAAGGGGGAGGGGGGTCGTCTTGAACATAGTACCTTACGTTTGAACGGTCTATATCAAATGACAAGATTTAATAAGTTCGAAATCATTTCAGTCAAACATTTTCATAATATACCAATATTTTTAGCTGTCAGAAAAAACGTGTATGAGCTATTAACCCCTAACTATAGGTGCCAGACCCTTTTCATTAATCTAATATGAAAGCTCTTGTAATTACACACAAGTTTTGTTATATATTTCTTACCAAATTATTCCCGGTTCAAAAGTTATTACACAAAAAGTAGCAAAAATTCAAGGAAAAAACAATTTCTAAAATTTGCCGTTTTATAGCTTCCAAACTTTAAGAAATCATCTTATAATTTTATCGTTGTGCACATCTACAATGTATTGGCTACAAGTTCTCCAACTTTCGTGTAAATATCACGTGTCGTTCTTGAGATTTTTAGTGGAAACGAGACATCAAAATTTACAAATTAAATTGCAATAACTCACAATTAAAGGCATGCATCAAAAAATTGAAAACATGTGAAAATAGGTTTAACTACAAGGTATCTAACCTGAAAGTTTCATAAAAATCAGTCCAAAGGTCTTTGAGAAATAGCTTGTCAAAAATCGAGCAGGAAAAAAAAAGAATAATAAGAAACAATAGAATAATAGTAGGGTCTTCCGAAGGAAGCGGAAGACCCTAAAAAGAAACCGAACGAAAACAATAAGGTCTTCCGTTGGAAACGGAAGACCTTAACTAGAAAGTCTGCTATTGCAAGCAATAGCATATGTCGCCCCGTAATGGACAAAACTTTCATTTTTATCATCACTAAAACAATGGTCCATTAGCTAAGCTTGGACAACCATCGAGTCGTATCAGTCCTTTCCGTTGGAAACGGAAGACCTTAATTGGGTACATCCCACTAATTATTTTTAGAATCGGTAGGAGAAGAAAGTAGTGCAGGAAAAAAAAGTTCTAAATTTGCAGACTTGCATAAAAGAAATTGGGCAGATGTACTGAACTGAGCCTCATACATGTACTTGTTTATTGGCAGTATCTTTCCTACCAAAAAAAAAAGCTTGGCCAATCTATTTTATTAAGAAGATCAGCCGAATTATTTTGTGTATTTTAACGCCAGTCAGAACTCTGAAATTTCCCTACGTTCACTTTCATTTTAAGAGGTTCTGCCGGAAAAGGAATCTGACATGCCACCTTCAATTCTAGCATTTCTGCATTGCCAAAAAGGGGGAGGGGGGTCGTCTTGAACATATAGTACCTTACGTTTGAACGGTAATGACTAAGGCTTTCGTATTTCAAATATGTAATCCTTGTGAAAAGAACTTTTATTGGACACGAAGAACTTTGACCCTTTGACCTACACCTTGGAGAACACATGTGTACATCTTAACCTTTTTTTCTGTTTCGTTTCTATGACAACTGTGAGCGACTCATTACAATTATTTTAAAAGTAAAAATCACTTTGACACATTGCAAGGAATTAACATTGAAAGTTTCAAAACGATTGCTTGAGTAGTTATTGAGAAAATCGAAATTAAAGAATTTTAACATTCCCCTGGTTTCCATGGCAATAATCGATTATTTGAAAATTTTAAATGCAAGGCGCACAACTACAGATACTAATCATTAAAATAAAAAGAGTTTCATGACGAACGTTTAAGGGACCAGAGAGAACACTCTCGGACAAAATTCGTCGCTTTTTACAGGTTTCCATGGCAACGGTAGACATATTGGAACTGAACGACCTCACTGCACAACTACAACCAGTGATCGTCCTTTGAGGAAAGTTTCAGGAAGATTGCCCCAGCCATCTCCGAGAAACAGCCTGGATAAAAAAAACATGCGTACAATATCAATATGTCGTCCCCGACTTCGTTCGGGGCGACATAATAACTCCTGAATTTTTCACATCAATAACTCCTGAATTTTCCCCTTCAATTCGAGCATTTCTGCATTGTACAGGGCTGATGTTTCTTATGAGATGATAAATCATGTGTAAACTTTCTCAGTTTAGCGGAATCGTGAACATTTTCGGCGAGATGAATGTTTTGTTTACAGTAGTGATCAAGGCTTAGCGCACTTGTAGGAGCGGATCCTAGGATTTATGAATGAATAAAAACTATGGAAATAACGTACCAATTTTCTAATTTATACTTGCACTATCTAATGAAATTAATAATATACAAGTTATAGATATACAAAAAAATGCGAAATGCTAATAAATGCAGTTGACAATCGTTATTTTATATATAGATAAAATAAAATAATTATAAAATCTAGAGACAAGACAGAAGAAGAATGAAGGTTGGCAAACTATGAAATCACATCAGGAGAACTGAATTTTATGAATGAAACTTTTAAAACGTTACTTGTAAGTTGTATATGTTAGATATGTGTATTCTAACTGGCAGTGCGCTTCAAAAGGGGGGGGGTCGTCTTGAACATAGTACCTTACGTTTGAACGGTAAGGGCTAGGGCTTTCGTATTTCAAATATGTAATCCTTGTGAAAAGAACTTTTATTGGACACGAAGAACTTTGACCCTTTGACCTAGACCTTGGAGAACACATGTGTACATCTTAACCTTTTTTCTGTTTCGTTTCTATGACAACTGTGAGCGACTCATTACAATTATTTTAAAAGTAAAAATCACTTTGACACATTGCAAGGAATTAACATTGAAAGTTTCAAAACGATTGCTTGAGTAGTTATTGAGAAAATCGAAATTAAAGAATTTTAACATTCCCCTGGTTTCCATGGCAATAATCGAGTATTTGAAAATTTTAAATGCAAGGCGCACAACTACAGATACTAATCATTAAAATAAAAAGAGTTTCATTACGAACGTTTAAGGGACCAGAGAGAACACTCTCGGACAAAATTCGTCGCTTTTTACAGGTTTCCATGGCAACGGTAGACATATTGGAACTGAACGACCTCACTGCACAACTACAACCAGTGATCGTCCTTTGAGGAAAGTTTCAGGAAAATTGTCCCAGCCATCTCCAAAAAACAGCCTGGATAAAAAAAACATGCGTACAATCGAAATAATTATGTCGTCCCCGACTTCGTTCGGGGCGACATAATAACTCCTGAATTTTTCCAATCAATAACTCCTGAGTTTTCCCCTTCAATTCGAGCATTTCTACATTGCACAGTGCTTATGTTTGTTATGAGATGATAAACCATGTGTAAACTTTCTCAGTTTAGCGGAATCATGAATATTTTCGGCGAGATGAATGTTTTGTTTACAGTAGTGATCAAGGCTTCGCGCACCTGCAGGAGCGGATCCAAGGATTTATGAATGAATAAAAACTATGGAAAAAACGTATCAATTTTCTCATTTATACTTGCACTATCTAATGAAATTAATAATATACAAGTAATAGATATACAAGAAAACGCGAAATACTAATAAATGCAGCTGACAATCGTTATTTTTTTTTGAGTATTTATTGAGAAAATCGAAGTTAAAGAATTTTAACATTCCCTGGTTTCCATGGCAATAATCGATTATTTGAAAATTTTAAATGCAAATCGCACAACTACAGATACTAATCATTATAATAAAAAAAGTTTCATGACGAACGTTTAAGGGACCAGAGAGAGCACTCGCGGACAAAATTCGTCGCTTTTTACAGGTTTCCATGGCAACGGTAGACATATTGGAACTGAACGACCTCACTGCCGTCCTTTGAGGAAAGTTTCACGAAGATTGTCCCAGCCATCTCCGAAAAACAGCCTGGATAAAAAAAAGCATGCGTACAATCGCAATATGTCGTCCCCGACTTCGTTCGGGGCGACATAATAACTCCTGGATTTTTCCAATCAATAACTCCTGAGTTTTCCCCTTCAATTCGAGCATTTCTTCATTGCACAGTGCTTATGTTTGTTATGAGATGATAAACCATGTGTAAACTTTCTCAGTTTAGCGGAATCATGAATATTTTCGGCGAGATGAATGTTTTGTTTACAGTAGTGATCAAGGCTTCGCGCACCTGCAGGAGCGGATCCAAGGATTTATGAATGAATAAAAACTATGGAAATAACGTACAAATTTTCTCATTTATACTTGCACTATCTAATGAAATTAATAATATACAAGTAATAGATATACAAGAAAACTTCGTTCAAGGCGACATAATAATTACTAGATGAGATCTCGTTGCGAGCAACGAGTAGGTCTTCCGTTGAATTTTTCGATAAGATGAGATGTGATTTTGACTGAGATATTCGTTAAAAGAGAATGACAATAAGTTTTCCTTCATTAATTTTAAAGTTTCTGTTTTTTATCACGATATTCTGAACATCTTTTGTTCAATATGGCTTATAAAAATACATGTACTCCCTCTTTTCGAGACGTAAAGCAGAAAAAAATATATCATTTTGGCTCCTTGTAGCCACTTATTACGTAACACATTATAAAAATTGTATCATATATTGTTGCAAATCGTTAAGATAAATACTTTTGCTTTAGTAATGTATAACAAAATATTGATCATTAGAGAGTCATAGATAAAAGATTTTGGCCCCTCTAAGCCCCTAATTTGAGGGGTCAGTCCCATTTTCTTGATATCAAATGAAAGGTCTTGTGATTTTGAAGATTTTTTGTTCAACACTTATTCAGAGATTTCTTTTCGTTGTGGAGATATACTGAATGGAAATATTTAGGGGCCACTACTACTAGTCCTTAATAGGGCCGTTTAGCAAAAATTCAAAGTATGCATATTGTTTAGAACATTATTCTGACCATCTTTTGTTCAGTATTGCTTATCAAAATATTCCCCCTTTTCGAGATATAAAGCGTCAAAGATTTGACATTCTGGCCCCTTGTGACCCCTAATTACGTAACATAAGATCAAAATTGTATCATATATTGTTGCAAATTGTTAAGATAAATACTTTTGCTTCAGTAATGTATAAGAAAATATTGATCATTACAGAGTTGAAGATAAAAGACTTTTGGCTCCTCTGAGCCCCTAATTTGAGGGGTCAGCCCCATTTTCTTGATATCAAATGAAAGGTCTTGTTTTTTAAAGATTTTTAGTTCAGCACTTATTCAGAGATTTTTATTCGTTGTGGAGATATGCTAAATGAAAATATTTAGGGGCCACCCCTACAACTCCTTAATGGGGTCGTTTTACAAAAGTTCAAAGTATGCATATTGTTTAGAACATTATTCTGACCATCTTTGTTCAATATTGCTTATCAAAATGTTTTAACTTTTTGAGATATAAAGCGTCAAAAAATTGACATTCTGGCCCCTTGTTACCCTAATTACGTAACATAAGATCAAAATTTTATCATATGTTGTTGCAAATTGTTAAGATGAATACTTTTGCTTCAGTAATGTATAACAAAATATTGATCATTAGAGAGTTATAGATAAAAGACTTTTGGCCCCTCTGAGCCCCTAATTTGAGGGGTCAGTCCCCTTTTCTTGATATCAAATGAAAGGTCTTGTGATTATGAAGATTTTATGTTCAACACTTATTCAGAGATTTCTTTTGATTGTTCAGATATGCTAAATGGAAATATTTAGGGGCCACCCCCCACAAGTCCCTAATGGGGCCGTTTTACAAAAATTCAAAGTATGCATATTGTTTAGAACATTATTTTGACCATCTTTTGTTCAATATTACTTGTCAAAATAGTCCTCCTTTTCGGGATATAAAGCGCCAAAGATTTGACATTCTGGCCCCTTGTGACCCCTAATTACGTAACATATGATCAAAATTGTATCATATATTGTTGCAAATCGTTAAGATAAATACTTTTGCTTCAGTAATGTATAACAAAATATTGATCATTAGAGAGTTATAGATAAAAGATTTTGGCCCCTCTGAGCCCTTAATTAAAGGGGTCAGCCCTATTTTCTTGATATCAAATGAAAGGTCTTGTGATTTTGCATATTTTCTCTTCAATATAATTTAACAAATTTTTAACATGTATGAAGATATGAAACAAAATGTGTCAAATTGTGTGAGATATTTTTGAGCCATTTTTTAAACCCAGGTGAGCTTTGATGCTTTTTGCACTGGATAGATATAGTCTCAAAATGGCACTTCTACAATTCATCCTCTATCTACACTGAAAATATCAACTCAATATCTCAAGTCATTTAGGAGGAGTTACCAGGACAAGGAGACCCTCTGAAAATCGGAAAAAAGTCCATATCTCACGACCGGAAGTGACGATCTCAGTATAAAAAATTTTCAATAAGGTTCAGATCAATATCTATTAGATCTGAAAGTTTCGTGAAAATCCATCGAGCCGTTTCCGAGAACTCGCGTGCTTAAAATCGTAAGAATAATAATAAAAACTAGAAACGATCTCGTTGCGAGCAACGAGTAGGTCTTCCGTCCGAATTTTCGATTAGATGAGATATGATTTTGACTATGATCTTTGTTAAAACATAATGATATCATGCTTTCTCTCTTTTGATCAAATTCTCTTGATTTAGATAATATCATAAATGAGTTATAGATGAAATTCTTTTGGCCCCTTTGGACCCTTTATTTCAGGGGTCAGCCCCTTTTTCTTCATTTCAAATGATACAACTTGTGACTTTAATGATTTTTCTTCAACAACTATCTAGAAATTTCTTTTCGTTTTTGAGCTATGCAGAATCGAAATATATAGAGGCTAGCCCTTCAAGTCCTTAATGGGGCCGTTTTGCAGAAAATTGAATGGTTGTATATTGTTTATAATATAATCAATTTCAGACGAGACGTTCCTCAAAATCTGTTTCGTATATCTTCGTAATGTATGAAAAATATTCAAAATTTTAATAACATTCTAATTCCTGAAGCAGTTTCTAAACGTTTTTAAAAATCCAAACACTTAAGCATTTGAAATTGGAAAATTATTTTTCTTCCCCAAAGGATTGTACAAGAAAAACTACCCCTGGTATCTTGCAGAAATGCCTGGTAAGGTACCTCAATTTTTTGTGAGTAAACATGTTTAAGTAGCAATACTTCAATGAAAAAATCTTTGAAAAATTTATCTATATATTATTAAGGAACGTCTCGTCTGTCCTTAAATGAAAGAACTTGTTATTCTGAACAACTTTTATTATATATCTGTTAACCAAATATACAGGTATAAAGATATAAAAGAAAACGTGTCAAATTTTGAGAAATATTTGTGAGTCTATTTTTCGAGCCCAGGCTAGCTTCAAATATGACACAAGTGTGCATTGGAAAACAGTGGTCACGTTTTGTACTTACTATATATATTGTTCTTGAAAAACTATTAATTATAACAATGATTTAAGCTATGTTTTTCCGTCATTTTGGTCCCGCTTCATGTTTTTGAACGTTAATATCTCGAGTTTAAATTTATCAATTCACAAACAAATTATATATTCAGCCTAATGAGAAATGTTTCTATCAACCATACTAATATAATTTGAAAATATTGAAAAACAAAAAAGTTTTAAAATTTGACTTTTTAAATATGCATGCCGTTACGACAGGAAGTAGAGACGACGTACAAAAGGTGGCGTCTTGGATAGTATTTATCACGATCTATAATCCCTGAAAGTTTCACAGTGATATCTTTTACTGTTCTTGAGATTATCCGCGAACAAAATGTCATTTTAAAATCAGAAAATTGTCCGTAACTTGGCACCAGAAAGGAATTTCCAAAAAATCTCTTGGATACAATAACTTCAGATAACAACACATTGTTCTTGCAAATTTCATGAAAATCCATCCAGTAGTCGTCGAGAAATCGCGTGCACATTAGATGGTCAGAAAATAATAATAATAACGAGCTCAGGCGAGCTTCAACGCCATCTGCGCTGGAAAGATATAGACTCAACAAACCAATTTATCAATCCTTCCTCTACATTCACTGAATATCTCAAGTCAATATCATTATTCGTTTTGAAGTGATTGCCAGGACAAGCTGACCCTCTAAAAATCAGTAAATCGCCCATATCTCACGACCGGAAGTGACGACGTACATATATAAAAAATTCCAATAAGGTTTAGATCAATATCTATCAGATCTGAAAGTTTCGTGAAAATCGAGCTAGCCGTTTCCGAGAACTCGCGTACACGAAAATCGGTAAGAAAAAAAAAGAATAATAACTAGATGAGATCTCGTTGCGAGCAACGAGTAGGTCTTCCGTCCGATTTTTCGATAAGATGAGATATGATTTTGACTATTATCTTTGTTAAAACATAATGATTTCAAGCCTTCTCTCTTTTGTTGAAATTCTTTTGATAAAGATAGCATTATCTAATAGTAATAGATGAAAGTCTAAGCCCTTCTAGACCGCTTATTTCAGGGGTCAGACCATTTGTCGTCATATCAAATGATAAGGCTCGAGATTTGAAAGATTTTGTGTTCAATAAGTTCATAATTTTCTCTTCGTTTTCAAGCTATGTAAAAAAGAAATATATAGGGGCCGGCTCTTCAAGTCCTTAATGTGGACGTTTTGCAAAGATTGAATGGTTGTATATTGGTAAGAATAAGATTCTGAGCATTTTTTATTCAATACTGCTTTTCAAAATATTTCTCCTTTTCAAGATATAAAGAAGCAAAGAATTAGCATTCTGGCCCCCCTTATGGCCCCTTATTACGTAACATATGATCATGTTTTTACAAATATTGTTTCAAATTGTTAAGATAAACATTTTTGCTTCAGAAATGTATAACAAAATCTTGATAGCTAAAGAGTTAAAAATCAAAACGTTCTGGCCCCTCTATTCCCCTTATTTGAGGGGTCAGACCCCTTTTCTTCTTATCAAATGAAAGAACTTCTAATTCTGAACTACTTTTATTATATATCCTTTAACAAATTATTTACTGGGACAAAGATATAAAAGAAAACGTATCAAAATTGGCGAGATATTTCAAAGTCTATTTTTTGAGCCCAGTCGAGCTTCAAATCCCTTTGCACTGGAAAGATTAAGACTCAAAAAAGCAATTCTACTATCCTTCTTCTATCTTCACTAAAAATCTCAACTCAATATCTTCATTCGTTTTTTAGTGATTGCCTGGACAAGCTGATCCTCTGAAAATCAGAAAATCGTCCATATCTCACGACCGGAAGTGACGACGTACATATAAAAAATTTCCAATAAGGTTCAGACCAATATCTATCAGATCTGTTAGTTTCGTGAAAATCGACCAAGCCGTTTTTGAGAACTCGCGTGCACAAAAAACGGTAAGAAAAAAAAGAATAACTAGAAAGTCTGCTATTGCAAGCAATAGCATATGTCGCCCCGTACTGGACAAGACTTTCATTTTTATCATCACTAAAACAATGGTCCATTAGCTAAGCTTGGACAACCATCGAGTCGTATCAGTCCTTTCCGTTGGAGTCCTTAATTGGGTACACCCCACTAATTATTTTTAGAATCGGTAGGAGAAGAAAGTAGTGCAGGAAAAAATTACAAGTTCCTAAATTTGCAGACTTGAAATTGAGCAGATGTACTGAACTGAGCCTCATACTTGTTAATTGGCAGTATCTTTCCTACCAAAAAAGCTTGGCAAATGTAATTTATTAAGAAAATCAGCCGAATTTTTACTCAAGCCCTAGAGGGGCTTGAGTTATCTAAAACGATGCTAGGTCATCGAATTACTCAGTTTAAAATTACAAAAATATATTATTTTTGTAGAAAAAAATATTTCTAGAAACAAAAATGAAGCTTATCTTGAAAACGTCTGTATATTCAAAGATATTAAGTGTTAAATAGCGGATTATTTTCTATGGCGAATGAACAGTGAGTGAAGCGTCGCAGCCGCAACAGTTTCTATACAGAGATTTCACACTTTCCTTTGCGTATGAATCTCAGGTAACTTTTTACAGTCGCCGACAAAGCATCCTTGGACGAGTCCACTGCAGACTCTGAAAGGTGACGCAGGTTACCCCATCGTTAACAAATTCTACAATGCATGGCCAGAAAATGTATGGCTGTACCCCCCAACTGAAATTGCTTTTCACGGGCCTGCAA